>VDFB02044633.1:0-41191 GCA_007258455.2 Sequoia sempervirens | reverse complement strand
TTAAAGGGTTCATCTTCTTCATATATGAGTCAACAAGTTAAGATTGAGCACTCTAGTAATCCAACATTGACATAATCATTTGATGTTCAAATTCAACCATCTAGTGTGGATAATTTTGTGGATGATAAGTGTAGTCAAATGGAATGCACTAAGATCTCATTTGGACTTCATCTACTGTTGCATTTGATGATGCTTAAATGTTTCCACAGTTTTTGGCTTCTTGTGGTTCAATGCAATAAGACATACTTTGTCTTCTAAATATGGCTACTTAGGATGATTACTTGACAAACATTGCAAGTTTGTTTGTAGAGTCTCAGGGTATGTGCAAGATCATGATGGGCCAAAAAGTGGCAATATGATGGGTATGTGGGTGATGAATTTTTTCACCTTAGAAAATTGATGAAATGAAAAGGCTTTTTAAAAGAGATTCTCAGCTTTCCACCAATATAAATTATGCTTTACTTTGAATTTAATAAGTAATTATTATTTATTTTCTATTTGAATTATGACTAAAGTCCTGATTGATAGGCTGATTGAAAAACATGTGTAGATTTCAAACAATATCACATTTTTTAAATCCAAAACATGTGTCACATTCTATGCTTCACATAATAAAGGATTACAAAAATAAAAATTGAATTTCATGAAGGTTTGATCAAGTTAAGGTAGTTAGACAAATGAGTTTTTATATTTTTAAAAGTTGTAATAAAAAAATCATAATTAATTATTTAGTTGGAAAAAAATTACAAAAAATATGCATCACATCAAGACATGAGTCCTCTACTTATATCTAAAATCTTATAAAAAATATTATCATTTTAGTGCGGTTAGGGTGGTCAAACAAACACCTACTTCTTATTTTTTCCCTCAAATTTAAGTACTACTGCATTGAAATTTTAATTTTTCACCAAATAGATTTTGTTTTTAAACAAACCTAGTAGTTTATAAACTACATTAAATTTTCTACAAATTCTATTCTTACATATTTTTGAAATAATATAGATAAATTATTTATTTTTTTATGTCAAGTTCCCTAACTTTGATTTTTCTAATTTTTTTGCCACTTAAAGGCCTATTTTTTCCATGATGATCCTACACATACCCCCCATATTTCAGATCTAGGTGACACTATTGATTGCATACATATTCTATTTGATAAAGGTGATTATTCTTTAGTTGTTATGATGGAACGCTTTGACCATCTTGTTCATTCTCTACATGATCATTCTTCATAGTTTGACATAAGTACGTAATTTTGAGTAGAATTTGGAGGAGGCTTGTTTATATTTAGAGGAGAAATATTTATCATTGGATTATGTCCTACAATCATGTCTACTAGATTCTAGATTCTCTTCTTCATCAACGTGACCTAGAGTTCCTATTTGAAGTATGTTAGCTTTTTCGATATTAACATGGAAACACTTGAGAAGAATTTAAAACATCATAGCTTATCATTCTTTCCACTTATTTCTTTTAGGAATAGAAACACATCCTCCATACCATTTTAGTTTTGTTCCTTCCTAAGGAGAGAAACATTGTTTGATGAGATTGGATCATCTTTAGAATTCAATGTTGAGAAACTACCATTATTGTAGGATACTTTACATTGAGCGGGGTTGCATGGTCTCTCCTATTCTCTATTATGGCAGGTCTTTTTCCTCACATGGTTTTTTTCCTTCTCATTCCTCAATGAGATTCTTTTTTCATCTCTCTTTTGGGGAGGATTTTTATCCCACTAGGTTTTCTCATTTTCACTATTTGTGAGAGATTTCATTTGTACATAGGTACCTAACATGGCCTCATAGCTAGGACCTATCTTTTCATTAATTGTACTAGTTGTTTCTTCTCTAGGTCTACTTAAGGGGGGGGGTCATGTTTTTGTGAATAGGGTGTTTTACCTTACGAGTTCACCTAGTAGATCATATTCACATGCTAAGTTTACATAGGTCCTACAAATCTTTCTAGAAGTCTTAGTTGGCCTTAGATCTTATCTTATATTATGTCATTTACTTCTTGTGTCCTAGGTTATTTAATGGTTGTTATCTCATTACATATTTTTAAGACACATGCCATGATATTGTCTAATCCTATGTCTCACCTTGGCTATATAACCAAGGGTTTCTCATTTTTAAATCAATCCAATTGGAATATATCATTTGCATCCTTTGATATAATAACCTTATTCTTCCATCGCTGATCTCTCTTGTACTTTCATAGAAGTTCCTAGACCTTAGATGACTACAATATTTAACCAAATCTTTCATAGTATAGAGCATGAACTATAACAACTATTACAAGATTCATTCCTTGAAATGAATAGGTACATGCAAATGAGAGTGAGTAGGGAGGTTGTTAAAAAATTGCAACCCTTGATTATGAATTTGACCATGGAGATGATATCTTCATTGACATAAGAAACTAATCTTCTTCTATATGAACAAGAGGCCAACATCAAAGAGCGTAAAAGCTTTGAAAATCAAGTTAAAGACATTCTAGAAAAGAATGAGACCAATTATTCATGGTATAGAGGGTTAAAGAACCAAGAAAGTCACATCATTTAAAATAAAAAAAACATTTCTATAGGTCTTAGCAACTCACTTCTATGTCTTCAATCAATTCCATCAAATAAACTTTAGGCGCATAAAAAATTACATATTATTTTTTAAAAAATATAGTACATTTGATTCTTTTGACATTATTGATCATTACAAGAAAATAAAAATGTAATTTTTTCAAGCTAAGTATTGAAAATTGATCCCAAAATAGATTTTTTGGTACAATGAATTAAAAATGATGTCAATCCCTCTTTAATTTTTATGAACATTAATAAAAAATTAAATACCATCTATAATATTATTTTACGAGAAGAATATTCCTCCTCCCATTCAACTAATGAACCTTAGATTTATACAATACCAAATGATAGGCCAAATCCATTATATTTTTCATTATTTATTTGGGTTCATATTAAGCAATTTTATTATGGAGAATTGTGCCTCTAACAATGATTCTTACTAAATTTTCTAATAAATCCATTATTTGATTAACTAAACCCTTAAACAAGTGTCACTCTATGGAATCCAAGAACACCCCATTGGTAATAAAAACTAAAGATGTTTAAGTTTATATTGCCCAAGATTAATATTGATTCATTTGCTCTTAATGCTTCTTTTGTTGTTATTCATGGGTTCGATAATGTTAGTCGGAAACCTTTGGGAACGATGGTCTTGCCTTAAGGTTGAGACTTGTTACTATACCCACCCTTGTATAGTTTATGTTAAAAAAGTTAACATATAACCTTCTTCTTTGTAGTTGTGGATTCATGCTATCAGCGTAGTTCCATCTACCTTGCATAAATCTATTAAGTTCATTTGTAATAATCAAATTGTCACAATCAAGGTTGACCCTGAGGATATGCACTTATATGAGATTGTAGTTTCCAATTAGGTTTCGGTTGTGCCTACTCTCATCCCTTCAGTGTCTTCCAATGTGTTGATGCCTACTCCTCCAATACCTATTACACTAGATGCTCTTGAGACAAATGTCCCTAAAGAAGATCCTTTTGAAGAAAGAAATATTAAGTTTTCTCCTTCTAATTTTTAAAAGAATGCATGTCTTGGTGATGATTGGGGTTCTCTAGACTTTATAGAATCCTTCATTGGAGAGTATAAAGTTGACCCAATTGACTTAAATACCTTCAAATAACAGATCATCCAAACCCACTATCAAAGATGGTTGTTCTTCTATATCACAGGATAACGTGAACATAAATTGTAATGTTCTTAATGTTGATCCTCCTTCTGAGAAAGATGATCAAACTTATGTTAAAGAGGCTAATGCTAGTAGTTCTATCAAGGAGGTTGGTGGTGATCCCGTAGAAAAGTATAATCCCCTTTGTTGGAATAATGCTCTTTATGAAGATCCTTCTACTTCTTGATATTTGCAACATGTTATGGCCATGGCATTGAACTTATTTCTAAATATGAATATGGGCATAAAGGTTGTGGGCATAATGAACAAGGAATTTAGGTCCCTATAGAATGTCTACATTGTAAGTGTAATTTGGGGCTTGGTTGCTTGAATGAATAATCTAAACAAAAACCATGGTTGAATGTTGACACAATTTCTGCCCAACCTCATTCTCTTGGGTTGCTTCATCCTCCATTGTCTTCTATCTTCATTCCTTCTTCTTGTGAGCAATCAAGTCTTTCTCCACAAGAGAAAAGGTTGCTTCTTTCTCCTCATTCTTTGTTTGAGCAAGAGCATATTTTGTTGAGGCTTCTCAAATCCCACTTAATTACTCTTCCTTCTCCTACACATAAGAAATTTCATAAGCATGATAAAGAAAAATATTTTTTTTGTGCATACCATCGAGTTCCTAGCCATTCCACTAGTGAATGTAAGGAATTGAATGATAAAATATAACAACTTCTTGATTCAGGTGTCATCACTCATTTATTTTTTGATGCACCTACCTCGTCTTGAAATGATAAGTGATGTTGACGTCTACCTCTATCATGTATGTTCTAAGTATCTTGCATGGTTCTCCTCCCTTGTATGTTGGGGGAAATAATAACTTATTTTGGGGATATGCATCATTCTAAGGACTCCCTCTCTTCTCTCTATATTTCAATTGGAGTGTCCCCTTGAGTGGGCCCTTTGCTATCTTGAAGGATTCTTGAGGGACCCCCTTTGAAATTTTTTATCTCAAATGAATTCTATGTCGTCTAGCTTGGGGGCATCCCAAATAGACCTATTTCATATCCCGACATCTAGCTTGGGGGAAACCCAACTATATTCATTCAATCTTACCTTGCGGTACTAAGCACTTGTGAGGACCCAATTTGACTCTATTGAGTTCCCTACATCGGGATTCCCTTAGGAGAGAGTACTTGGGGTGCCTTCTTTGCAAGTCTGGGGACCTGTAAAGCACTTTCATCATGTGGTATCTATTCACCATTGGTTTGTGGGCCTCTAATGTAGTTTTTTCAACTCTATAGGAGAGAGTACCTACAAAGCCTTTTGTTCACCTTCTATAGGTTTGCAGATCTGTGGCACATTTTTTCAACACTTTGCATGACTGAGTGCCTATGGAGCCATCTCTCTTGGAATTTTCATTCCTTTCTAGCTTCTCCATCTCTCTCTTAAATTCTCTTTCTTCTTAATTGTGTATATCGAATTGAAGACCTACATCTTCTTCATCTTGAGTACATATGATTTTTCTCTCTTCGGTATTGGTTGCTTCCTTGAATTTTGGGTGAATTCTTTTGTTGAAACAATTGATCCATACATTCTTCTCTTCATTTAATAATTCTTCCATGTGTTATTTCCCAATTTGAGGACAACACATAGTATTGAGACAACTTTTTACATCAATATATTTGTTACTTTGCTAACTCAAAGCCTTTAGTTTATTGTGTGTCGATTTGTATGTGTTTTTATATGTTCCAACCTCATGATGTAATGGATTTTTATGTTCTAACCTTTTTGTCTTGCATAGATTTTCCTTGTCTAACATGTTTATTTTGTAGGTCTTCAACCTAGGGTCACGCTTCCTTGGTTCAAAGAGTTATCTACTTCCTCTGCAATATCCTTTTTGTATCATGATGTTATTTATGTTTAGTAGATTTCCTTTAGCATGCATATTAGTGTAGATTTATATGCCCACTAAAGTGAGGAAAAAATGTAATGTCGTAAAATTGTACCCCTTCCAATTTCACATACATTCTTGCATCTTCTTTAGTGTCCACTCCCCTAGCATTTGTATAGGCTCATTTTAGCCCCTACATCAACATTTTTCCCTCTCAAGATGCTCAAGACCCCTTTTTCAATAGCTACCTTTTCCTGTCATCTTTGCATCAAACCTTGTGCTTTTCTCATTCTCATTGTTTTCTAGTGTGATGTGTTTGGACACTAGCATGCCACACAAATGTCTATGTGCCACACTAGAATCTTGTGACATTTTGACATTAAAATGGTTGTTTCCAAACATGTTTTCCACTTGTCACTTACCTTTGTTAGTGGTAACAACCAGAGATGCCTTGTAATGACCCGGGAAGCTTCTTTTCCCTCCTATCCTCTCTTTAAATGCCATCTTTTCACTTCATTTGCTCTCGCTGGCCCTCTCTAGCTTTGGCTCTACCCTCTTCCTCTTCCTTTTGTCCTGATATGTTGCTTGCATAGCTCCATACAAATTGCTACAACACTCTTACAACCTTACAACACTCTTTGCAACTCCCTTGGCTCTTACAGTTCTATCTCCCTTATCTTGTGCTTGCGAGCATCCTAGGATTTCACACATCCCCTATCTATTGCATCTCTATCTCATGATATAGGTTCTCCTTCTTGAGCGAGGATTGTTTTTATCACTCCATATTTGATTACTTTGTTCACTTTCTCTATCTATCTGGTTGTCTATGGAGGTGGGAACACAAAAATAGGAGTTTGACTATGGCAAACCCTTATACAACCTCAATATTTTCTCTAGATTTTATGTATGCAAGTATTGAAGATATTTCCTTGATGGAGGCTTCATTACTTGGGTTGTTGTGAGTAGTTTATATCTCTTATTCTCTTACTTTATCATTTATATTTCACTTTGTTTCAATTTTGTTACATTGTGTTACCTTCTCGTATTTTGGAAGTTCTTAGTAATTAGAAAGCTAGTAGTTGCTTTGTTGTTTTTTGTGATATTTTTGATTTTTGGTCCATATGAGATGTCAACATGCCTCTAGGACTCCAACATGCCATGATTTCATCCTTTTTATGTGCTATAGTCCTTTGGCTGAGAGTTTGTTAGTCTGTCCAGAAAACTTTTGTGATTTACTCTTTATGATTCTAGAACTCTCACTTTGTTCCCTGAGGTAGTTTTGGGAGTTTCTCCCCTTGGGATTCTCTTGAGAATAAATATATTCATGAGTATCGAATCCCACTCCTCTACACTAATAAATTCACTCCACACCTCAAAAAAGGAAGATGATATGTCACTTTTCCTTTGGATGTGGATGCAACCTCTGTAGCATACCATTATGAATTGATTAATTGATTGATTTTATTTTGACATAATGTACTTGATAATACTTTATTGAGTTATGAAAATGATGTTCAAAGAGACTTATTTAGACTTAGGAGATGAGGAAAGATAGATTACCTGAGTTAAATGAAAAATCAATCCAGATTCAACTCAACTATAAAGTGGAAATTTTGTATTTCAAGGTGATGAGAGGACAATATTGGATTAATTAATTCAATAATTCAATAAATGTGCACATGAAACCTCCAAATGAATATTAAGCTAACTTTTGAGAAGAGAAGAAGTTTCTAAAGTGAAGTGGAGTTAACTGATCAATAGAGATTGAGTTTCTAAATGGAGACTAAGTTAACTGATAAGTGAAGATGGAATTGGATAAAGAGAAAAAGATAGTTAACTAAAGGGGGAGAATGGAAATTATTTGAAAGAAGATAATTAGCTCACATTTAATTAAATAATAAAAAATTATTATTAAATGAATAATGGGATTTATTAAATGAAAATTCAAAAATGGATAAATTTTTTTTAAAATGTGATGAACGATTAGTGAATATGATAAATGATTAGTGATGATGATAAATTGATGGTAATACAAAGAGGAATATTTTTATCTTCTATATTTTTTTCCCTCTTTGAAATAATGTTCAAATTGACATATTTTCTAAGAAAAGAAAAGTACCTTTAAGAAGAAAAATTAGAGAAGATGAGGATGATGACATGCCTTGTTGGGTAGAAAAATGAGATTATTAAGATGATTGATGTCCCCTCTCCCCCACTCAAGATATTATCTATGCATAAAATGAGTAGGTGATCTCTTGAAATAAGAGAAGATGAATAAATTGTTAAATGGAAGATAAAAATGATGAATGAAAAAAATTAAAAATGGATGCAAGAAAAAATATTATAGAGAAAATGATGACAATATGATATGATGACTTTTAGATAAGAAAAATTTATTTAATATAGAAATAAATGTTGCACACCAAAGTATATAAGACCAAGGTGATGATGTATCCAATGCATGGATTGACTATCAATAAAATAATGGAAAATAAGATGCCCGAACACTCACAAAGTGTCTGAAACTCTTGGTGGATCCATGATGAGACTACCATTAAATGTGACACAAAAAAAATAGACCTTGCCCTAGTATAGGTCATATCAAAGCACACCATGATATGAAATGATCATGACAATTTTGAGTAGGCATAGTGTGGGTCAAAGGATAAATCAAAAGAAAGATCAAAATATCAAAAATATAAACTAAAGAAAAAGACAAGAAATGATCAATAGACACACAATAGCAACATCTCATGCCAAGGAGTGAAAATACTAAAGGAAAATTTTTGATCATGTATGTTTTCAAGAAGGAAGCATCCCATACAAGAAAAACATCTAGTTTAGGGATGGAAACATCATGTATAAGAAAAGTGATCTAGGCATTAAGAAAATTTTCACGATGGAAAAGGATTGAACATTTTGATTATATTTTATTGAAGTTGGTGTACACTTTTATGGTTTTGCATTAAATTCTCATGTTTCAAGTGTGTTGTTTGAGTACCTATGGGATTTTTATAGAAAGTTGGCTCTTCTCTGAGTTTGGAGAGAAATGTAGAAGGTAATGTAAATATAAAACATAAAAATGGTGATGCGCCAAAGGTTTTACAATATTTTAAACTCATATTTTCTCCTATGAATGATATAATAGACACAAAACACCACAACCCTTCATTTTTGGGAAGAGAATGAGCAACAAAGGTTAAATACAAGAAAAATGTAGTCTTTCAAATCGCCCTATGGGAAGTGCTCATTAAGGTCCAATCAAGCATAAAAGTTCCAAAAGTTAACTGAAAAATATTTAGAAATTGCATAAAATATTCCTCCTTTTACAACATAATATGAAGAAATAGTAGCACTTAAAGAAAATAGAGAAGTTCAACAAACATAATCTAATTTCCATGACTTATCATTACGTCATAGTAGCCTACAACATGGAAATCAACTACTCAAATTATTGAACTAAGCTTAACACAGTGTTTTTATTCTAAATGAAACATAAATAAAGAACTTGAAAAAGGAAATAACATGCACAGTTTCAAAGATTTCTCCCAAGCAATTCACACTTTAATATCAAATGAGCTTAAAAAACAAAGGTCAAATACCAATCTGATAATAGTTTGAGTTAAAACAATATAACATGCTAGAGAGAAGTAGTGTTCTGTCAACTTTAAACTTCCAGAAATGTCTCTATAACTAACGAAAACTAAAAAAACTTCTTTTACCAAAAAAAAGGAACTTCCTGAGAACTCCTTTCTATTGTTGCCTACTATTTATAGTTGAGAAGAGGAGAAACATCGCCAATGTCCCAAAAGTAAATACTGCTAGATGCCAGCATCTAATAGCTCATGATCTGATCGTAGATCTTTGGTTAGGTCGTGAAAATATTTGCTTATTAATTCCCAACTACCTCATTTATGTCATTTAGATATGTAGCAAATATTGTTGTCTAAAAACAATCATATCCTACAAAAGAGCCTAGAAAAATATGGTTGACCAATCCAATAGATTGACAATGTCAACTCAAAGGTTCTAGCCTAAAAACAAGAAAAACCCAACATGCTTCAACAAACTCCAAAAAGAGGTTGCTACTTTAAAGCGTGGCCTACCCAAAGCGAAGAGATGATGTTTCAAGCGGGCGGGGATTCTTAGATTTATGAAAATAACCTCAAAGAAAATCCCTTCTGAGCTGACACGTGCGTCGACTTTCTCTCGAAAGGAAGACAATAAATAAAAGTCGTGTAGCCACCATGTGGCGCATTGCGTTCCATTTGAAACATTTTTCTTTAAGCACAGACATATCCCAAAGCCAAAAACATATGAGAGTCAAAAATCAAAAGAAGATTAAGGAAAAATTGCTTCACATTACCTAACCAAGATCTTCTCTTGAGTGATACTTCCCCTCCACCTAGAGAATTGAACATATACCTACATCCAACCAACACATTACCACAATAGTCAACTGTTCAAAAAAATATGCATTACACAATATTTCTCCATAGTTGGAATATCCAATTCAATAACCATCTATTTCACATATATGCATTTCATCACATAACATTAAATGAAATAACATTCATTCATAATTCATTGATAACAAAGTGAAAACCAAATTTATTCTCATTCAGAATTCAAATCACATTCACATTTACCCTACATCATAATAAAAAATAGTTAATACACAATTGTGGTGTAACAAATCACTTGAACTATGATAATATAATTTTTTAAATCTTCTCATATTTTTCTTAACTTTTAGTAGTGTATTTATGATGACATCAAAGTTGTAACAATACCTAGCCATATATCCATTTATCATACTAAAAAAGTTCAAAAATAACCATGCTTGTCATTGTTTCCTTATCACATTTATAATGTAATGTACTATTAACTTCTCTTAATTTCCAAAAATAGTAAGAATTGATGGCACACCCAAAAACTCCATATGAATTTATAGTGTTGATTTCCTTTAATTGGATAATCATTTTAGGCCAATACCACCTCTAATTCCATTACCCAATAATTTAGCTCCTACAAAAGGCTTCTTTTTTATATTTTTTGAACACCATAACATGGGGAAACTATAATGCAAAGCCCATATTCTCTCAAGCTCAATCTTTTGTTTTCCTTGATGAAACATTTGGTGATGTAGAATTGAGCATATTATTTTGATTAATATTGACTATAAAAATTCTAAGATGATCTCGAATCACATGAGAGTTTCTTCAAGTAGTTACTCTTCAAGGTTTTAGTTAGGGTTTATAGGAGCTAGACTAAAAATTTAACAAGAATAAAAAAATTCTTCTATGAAACGAAAATTTTAAATATATTTTGATCTAAAAAATAAAAAATGTAAATCAATACCTCTTATATTTTGTTGTATTGTGAAAAATTTAAAGAGGGTGCATGAAAATTGTTATATTTTCCTAAACACACTCATGGAATATTGCTAGTCACCATCCATGTGTGAGGACATATAAGTTTGTGGGTCATGAAAATATAACCTACAATATGCACTTTTTTAGTTATAAAAATTAGAATTTGTACATGTTATAATTCATATTGATTATACTACCTATATACATGTAATTCATACACATTATACCTCGTACAAATTTTAAAAAATACATTCATAAATTATTGAAAATAACTTTTTTAGCCACTTTTTTCCCTCATCTTGGTATAATTATTGATATATATTTTAATTATTTGATAACTTTATTTTCATGAGTTTTCTTTTTATAGATGTCATATTGATGAGGGCTACACTTACCAAATGCCACACAAAACACAATAACAATTAACAACACAAAAAATGGAAGATAGAAAACAACCCACTTTCAATTATTTTCCAAAAATCAAATTATAGATTTAGAAATTATAGAGATACAGCCTCATGGGCTTGATTCATTACATCCAAATCTATTCTAAAAATAAAACTATTATTCAGAGCCACAATCTGCACTAATGGAGCCAACTTCTACAAACTCCACTTAACCCTCTTATTTTACCTAGTAGCTGCCCTAAAATTTTCTAGAAAGTGTAACTTTCCCTTTTCTTTTGGTGCCAAAAGTCCCATCATTTGATTTCTTGCCTAGGAAGATATTTTAATGAAATTCACTTTTTTAGTGGGGCAGCTTTTTCGGGCCATAAATTTTGATCTGGGTGTCTGATTTGATATTAGAATATATCATTGGAAAGCTATCGAAGAGATAATATAACAAAGAAATGATCAAAGATTGTTTCATCCTCTTTTCGAGCTATTTTGAGGCTTCTAAGTTTTTCAAATTTGAATTTAAATATTTATTAGAGAAATTTCTTGAAAAAAAGCTTCAATATCTCCCAAACTATATAGGGTATTGAGATGATTCTTTTGCTGTCGAAAATATTTTTTAGTTTCGCTCCTTAGGGTAAATTTTTAGGTCCATACGAGTTCATTTAGTCTAACTTACTAAAAATAGTAAGCGATCATTTTTTACCTTTTCTAACCTCTGAGTATATTACACCCCTTAAGTGCCATCATCGGACTCAAAACAACTAAAGAAAATAAGGAAAAAAAATTGGGAGATGAAATATTTCCCCTACACCATTGGATGCTCCTGCATCAGACACCTAGGGTAATTTGAAAAGTGACCCTGCAACTTCTTAGGAGCTAGAGGGGAACCATGACAGTTAACCTCAGCCTTAGACAACCATGATGAATCTTCAACAATCCTTCCTCTTCATTTCACCAGGTACTTTGCATATTGCCTATTTCTTGTGCTTCTACCCACATGACTATCCAAAATTTATTCTATCTCCTCCTTTTCTGAAGTAGGTGCTGGAATATTCCAATGTGCTTCTATTATTTATTCATCACTTCCTCCTTCATGAAATTTTGCTAAATTTTAAATGTTAAACACAAGTGAAATATAAATTTCATCAAGAAACTCTACCTCATATGCATTTCCTGAATCATGCTTCTTCAAGATCTTGCATGGTCCAAACTTCTTCATCTTTAACTTGTATGTTCCAAGTAGAAACCTCTCCTTTCACAAATGAACCATGACTTCATCTCCTCCTTGGAACTCCTTATGCCTCCTTTTTTGATCTACCTTAGCCCTATATTGTGAGCTCTTCTTATTGATATGTTTCTTCACCTCTTCATGCAAATTCTTAAGGTGCTCAAAAAAATATTTATCCTCAGAACTACTCTTCTCCGCCTTATCCATCTTTCTTAGTTCAAAAGAAGTTCTTGGACTACTCCCATACACAATTTGAAATGGTGATTTACTAGTGCTCCTGTTGACATAATTTTTGTAAGAAAATTTTGCTTGTGGTATAATAAAATCCCATCCCTTGGACTTATCTCCTACAAAGCATCTGAGTAGGTTATACAAACTCATATTCACTACCTCCATTTTTCCATCAGTTTATGGATGGTGTGTAGAACTAAAATTCAAATATTTCTTCAACTTCTTCCATAATGTCCTCTAGAAATAACCAATAAATTTGGTATCTCTATCTAAAACTATACTCTTTGGTAAACCATGGAGTCTCACCACCTCTCTAAGAAATAACTCTGTAACATGAACAACATCACTGGTCTTACATGACACAATATGAAATGTGTCATGTTTGAAAATATATCCACCACCATAAACATAGAACCATTCCCTCTTTGTGTCCTTGGAAAGCAAAGAACTAAATCCATGCAAATGTCCTCCCATGGCCTCTCAGGTATAGGTAATGGTCAATACAATCCAGTATTCTGACTTGTTCCTTTCACCATTTGACATAATCTACAACTCTGCACAAAATTCTTCATATCTTGTTGTGACTATGGCCAATAATAATTTTCACTAACAAGAGCAATGATCTTATCTCGACCGAAATGTCCAGTCAATCCTCCACTATGCTTCTCCTTGATTATATTCTCTCTCATATAACTCCTTGGAATGGACAATTGGCTTTCTCTAAACAACATCCCATCTTGGATTAAGAAATCCAATGATCTTTTCCTATCTAATGTAACAGGTTCCAAAGAAACCTTCCAATCTTTTGCAAATTCTATATCTTCAGGATACAAACTATTGAGTTCATTGAACCCAACAACCTCTATATTCATCTCTATCAACAAATTTTTCCTTCTACTCAAGATATCTACAAATCTATTTGACCTTCCACTCCTATGCTTCAAAACAAAAGTATAACTCTGCAAAAGCTCAACTCATTTTAAGTTCCTTTGATTCAACTTTCCTTGACTATTAAGATACTACAAAGCTTGATGATCAGTATATAAAAAATATTCTTTTGGAGAAAAATAGTGTCTCCATTTTTTCTTGAACTATAGCATAAAACTCCTGATCATAGATAAATTATTTCTTCTTAGCATCATTCAATTTCTCACTAAAATAGGTAGCATGCTTACCTTCTTGAATCAAAATAGATCCCATAGCACTACCACTAGCATCACAATCTACTTGAAAGAACTTATTGAAATCCAAAAGTGCCAAAATAGGTTGCTCTATGACTTTATTCTTCAACATATCAAAACTCTGTATTGGTCCTATAGTCTATTTAAAATCATTTCTATCCCCTCTCATTGCTTCAATTAGAGGTGCACAAATACTACTAAAATTCTTAATATTTTTTTTGTAAAAAAATGCTAGACCATGAAATGATCTTACCTTTGTAACACTCCTCAAGGTAGGCCATTCAATGATAGATCTCACCTTCTCTAGATCCATTTTAAGACCCTCTACTAAGACAAAAAATCCTAGATACACCAACTCCCTCTTCATAAAAATACATTTCTTCAAATTAATCAACAAATTATCCTCCCTTAGCTTCTCAATAACTCTTTAGATATGCATCAAGTGCTCCTCCAATGTCTTATTGAAAATAAAAATATCATCCAAATAAATAATAAAAAATTTTACTAAAATTCTTTCAATACGTCATTCATAAGTTGTATAAATGTGCTTGGTGAATTGGTTAGCCTAGAAGAAATGACTAACCACTTATATAATCCATCTTTGGTTTTGAAGGCCATCTTCCATTCATCTCCTTCTCTAATATGGATCTAGTGATATCCACTCTTCAAATCTATCTTTGTGAAGTACTCAACTCCACTCAAACAATCCATAATTTTATCCATCCTTGATAAGGGAAATCCATACTTGATAGTAATCTTGTTGATAGCTTGGGAGTCTGTACACATCCTTCATTCTCCTTCTTCGGTGTTAGTACTATAGGTACTACACATGGACTCAAACTCTCTCAAATCAATCCCTTCTACAACAATTCTTGCACTTGTTTGTTCAACTCTTCATTCTTTGTTGGAGTCATTCAATGGGATTCCTTATTTGGAAAAATGGCTCGAGGAATCAAATCCATATGATGGATAATCTCCATTACTGGAGGAAAACCTTCAAGTACGTTATTAGAAACAATATTCTAAAACTCATTCAACAAATATGAAACCTCTATCGGTACCTCATTAGTATCTTCTTTATCAACTCTAGAGATCAATACAAAACACATATGATCATGCCTCATACCTTCTAGGAACTTTCTTCCATCAACCAAACAAACTCTTGCATTATTGCATACCTTTTTCTTTTCCTCCCTCAGGGGTTTCAACTTATGACAAATTCCATCCTTTGTCAAGGAATAGGTGTTAGCATGTCCATCATGCACTGCTTATTTTTCAAACTACCACAGTATGCTTGAAAACATGTGATAAGAATCCATAGGTATAATATCACACAAAACATCATCCTTATATTTACCAATCTTAAACTTTACCAAACATTTCTCATTGACCAATTCCCTATGTCCTTTTGCAACCATGTTATCTGGTATGGTTTTGGATGCTTTCTCCTCTCCAACTACAATTTAGTGACTATTTCTTCTGAAACAAGATTATCAGTTCTACCTCCATCAATGATAACATTACAAACTTTACCTTCACACTTGTATCGTGTGTAAAAAAAATTCTTTATGTGATTTGGTTCCTTCTCGTCATTCAGCAAGGCTCTTCTAACAACAAGGGCCTCTCCTCTTTCAGCATCTTCATCCACATGGGCAACTTAGGCATTACATTTAGGTCTTCTATTTTTCCTCCCTTGATGTTGAAAACACTTATAGGATCTATGTCCTCCACATTGAAAACATGTTCCATGGATGCATCCTCTTCCTGGTCCTCATTTAGATCTTTCTCTTCCTCTTTGGTCTCCATTATTTTGATCATGAGGACTATAGTGTTATCTCCTTTTTGGTTATGGCTGCTACTAGATCCTTCACCCTTTTTTTGATCTTCATTTCGACCTCCATATGACCATACACTAGTTTTTCCACCACAACCCCCACCTCTTTGCATGCTTTCAAACCTTCTATTCAAATTTTCTTCTACCTTCAAAGCAAACTGATATGCATCTTCAATGGTAGACATTATTACCAGACCCAACTCTTCTTGAATACTAGACTTCAACCCATTTATGTAATGAGAAAATTTTTCCTTGCTGGCCTCAAAATGGCCTATTCTAATTAATTGACCCTTTCATCCTCTTCAAAAAATCTAGCTCATAGTCCACAAGAATGAATTGTCTTTTTAATTTGTCCACCATCTAGTCCCATCTACTGATTTTCTATTTTCCTCTTCAATTTCCTTCAAGTACAAGTACCTCTTTCCACCAAATATTTGTATGACCCTTTCACTTTTTCTTTGTAAATTTGACCCTCTCAGGGTCTTCCACCTCCTCATACTCAAAGTACTCCATATCATTGATCCAACCAATCAACTCTTTTGGGTTAATAGTTCCAAAAAAGGCAGAAACATCAATCTTTGGCCTTTTTCCAATCTTGGAGATGGCCTTAAATAACATAACTTTCTTTGGATCTATTGCATCTTGTTCTTCTTCGAACTGTTCCTCATTCTCAATTTCCCCTTCACTTTCATCTCCTCTTATTTTCTCAAACCCTCAACGCAAAACCTCCTACAATGCTTGAACTTGTTTCTACAGGGCTCTAAAACCCTCTTCTAGTACACCAACATTTCCTCCACCACCATGGTTTCTTCATAGAGGCATTCAAATCACTTTTCTCATAAACCCACAACCATAAGACCTAGTGCAAACTGCCTCACATTTGGCAATCTTTTTACACACGCAAGAAAACCCACTTTGATACCACTTGATCAGGGCTACACCACCAAAATGCCACATAAAGCATAATAACAAATAACAACATAGAAAATTCAAGATAAAAAAAAACCCACTTTAAATTATTTTCCAAAAATAAAATAATAGATTTAGAAATTATAGGGCTACAGCCTCATGGGCTTGATTCATTATATCCAAATCTATTCTAAATATAAAACATATTTTTCAGAGCCACAATATGCACTAATGGATCCACCTTATACAACCTCCACTTAATCATTTTATTTTACCCAATAACTTCCCTAAAATGTTAGGAAGTGTAACTTTCCCCTTTTTTTTGGTGCCAAAAATCCCACCATTTGATTTCTTTCCTAGGAAGATATTTTAATGAAATTCACTTTTTTAGTGGGGTAGCTTTGTGGGGCCATAAATTTTGTCTGAGGGTCCAATTTTCTATTATAATATTTCGTTGGAAAGTTCTAAAAGATATCTACAATGTTGAAATAATCAAATATTGTTTCATCCACTTTTTAAGCTATTTCAAGGCTTTTAGGGTTTTGAAATTTGAATTTGATGTTGCATTGGAGAAATTTCTCAGGACAAAAATTTCAATATCTCCCAAATCATGCAGGGTATTGAGAAAATTCTTCCACCATCAAAAATATTTTCAAGTCCATACAAGTTTGTTTAGGGCAACTTACTAAAAGTTGTAAGTGATCATTTTTCATCTTTTCTAACTTTTGGATGTCTTACACCCCTTAAGCCACATCATGGGACTTGAAACAACAAAATAAATGAAAAAAAAAAAGGGCAATGCAAGATTGTCGAGCTACACCATTGGATGCTCCGACATCACCTATTTATTACAATATTGGGTTGGCCTAAAATATAATTACTTTTAAATACATAAATCACCAAGGTTGGTTTCAAATATCTCACTAGAGAGAATATACATGCATTTAATCATTAGCTTCTTAGTAAAAATTCAATCCATATTTAAATATCATTTTTTTGTATTATTTGAAAAAAAATAGTTAAATTAATTAAAATTATATTATCTAATACAACATGGAATGAAAAATAATTCAAGTTAAGCTCGACCAATCTATCTTGACTAAAATCCTAAAACTAGAAGAAAAAAATACGAAAGCGAGATAAAACTAGGACATGTTAGTGAGGCAACAAAATTATGCTCATAATTCAAATTTACAAATATAGTTGTATAAGACTTAAGTTATGTATTAAAGGATCTCCTTTTCCATCATAGATGTAAATCCTTGGTGCTACAAAATGCATAGTTAATGGATATATGCACTAGTATAATTTGGAAAATAAATGACTAGGTGACTAAAACTTTTAACTATCACAACTAAAAATGACTAAATTCTACTCATTTTTTGCAACTGAAGTATAAATAAGTGAATAAATGACTAATTTGATCGTTGAATAAAAAATTATTTAGTCATGGAAATAAAAATCACTAAATAGTTAGTCATCAAATCCAAAGTAGAAAAGAATTTAAAAAATAAATTGGCCAATTACTGGCATGATGTATTCATGTACGTGATGTATTGGCGTGATTATTCACATTCATTGCAGATTCATTTGTCTCGTTCATTGCAAATTCATTTGTATCGCTTGACCTTGCTTCATTCATTAGCCTGACATGAGGCATTTTTATTAGTTATAATAGCTACTTGCATGGGTGATAAGGATTCAGAGAGGACCTGGAGACTTCTAAAAATGCGGGCAAGGGAAAGGAATTCAAAATTTACTTCAACGAATTTGAATTCACTGAGGCCCTCTATAGTGGAATCAAATTTGGGGACAACCTTTGCAGTGAATTCAGAGGTAATTTGAAACCCTTATTACAATCTACCACTCTTAATAATGTTCTTTTACAATCTTGCCACTGTTTTGCTTCATAATGTGTTCAAGCTAAATATAATAAAATTTGGGTGTTAGGGCCTAAATAGAATTTCCTAGAACAATATTGATAAATTTTCACTACAAGTGCAAACTCTCCTTGTGCAAAGTAAACATTTCCTAGATTTACCCACACATTAGGCATCTGAAAAAAGATGTTTCTTGTAGTAGCTTCTTGTACCTGTGTGAAGCTTTCCTTTGCAATATCATATTGACTCCTTTTAGCTAACACAATGGCTGCCCCATTTACAGCATAAACATTTTCTGGTCTTTGTGCCAACACTTTACAATGGCTTCCCTATTTTTAGCATAAACATTTTTACTACAAGCGCAAATGGGTATGTGCAGGATCATCATGGAAAAAATAGGCCCTTAAGTGGCAAAAAATTAGAAAAATAAAAGTTAGGCAACTTGACGTAAAAATTTGAGTAAGTTATCTATATTATTTCAAAAATATGTAAGAATAGAATCTGTAGAAAATGAATGTAGTTTCTAAACTACTAGATTTTTTTTTTTAAAAGAAATCTATTTGGTGAAAATTTGAAATTTCAATGCAATAGTACTTAAATTTCAAGGAAAAAATAAGAAGTAGGTGTCAGTCTGACCACCCTAACCACAACAAAATGATAATAATTTTTTATAAGATTTTAGATATAAGTAGAGGACTCATGTCCCAATGTGATGCATATTATTTTTTATTTTTTTCCAAGTAAATGATTCTGATGAAGAAAAATGAAAATTTGATGTAGAAAGAAGGATTCAGATGGAAAGGAGAAAGCAAGAGGAAGAACTTCGACGAGTGATGCAACAAGAGGATAAATTTGAACATGTGAAGGAATTATGGAAGAGTAAGCATAAGGATAGGGATGATGATGATGATGAGGCTAGTCAATCTGAGCAAAAACAAAAGAAGGAAAAGAAGAAAAAGAAGAAGGATAAGGACCATAAGGCTTATGATTCTTATATGGAGGAACTTGATGTTTCCATGGAAGATGAGAAAAATTATGTGATGGATAAGGCACAAGATGATGCATAAAATGCCCAAGATCTTCTTACAAGTATAGGTCTAGAAGACTTTGATGATGGCAAGACACATTCTCCAATTTCAACAAAATCATGAAGGAGACATGCATACTCTAATTTTCAAGATGATGAACCATTGTAGAAATAGTGTTTGAAAGAATATAATCCATATGATGATTATGTCTAGGCTTCCCGAGCTTTAACCAAACCTATCTCCTATTTTCCAAGAGAAAAATCCCCAACAACCATGGGAAATGAATTATGAGCATTTTAGTTTCAACATATTCCAAGAGAAGATGATGCATACAATGATGATGGATAGGCTACCTCAAAATTTTGGTCAATCAAATATGCTTTATCCCTTCCAAATCCATTTGACATAGTTAAATAATATCTTATCAAAAATATCAAATGAATCATTTGTATGTAATCTTTTCATTTTCCTCTTTCTTGATTTTTATGGGGAACCTATTTTAGTCTGTTGACACTCAAATGCTCATCATTCATTTCCCATGTGCCTTAGGGATTTTTGTTTTGGAAAATAGGAGCTAGGTTTGGTTAAAGCTTAGGAAGCCTAGACATCATCATCATATAGATCATCTTCTCTCAGACTCTTTTTTTGCAATGGTTCATCATCTTTAGAATCAGAGTATGCATGTCTCCTTCATGATTTTTTTGAAACTAGAGAATTTGTCTCACCATCATCAGAATCTTCTAGACCTACAGTTGCAAGAAGATCTTGGGCATTTTCTGCATCAACTTCTTCCTTATCACTCATATAATTTTCCTCATCTTTTGTGGAAACATCAGGTTCGTGCATATAAGAATCATAAGCCTTGTGGTCCATATCCTTCTTCTTTTTCTTCTTTTCCTTCTTTTGTTTTTGCTCAGACTGACTAGCCTCATCATCATCATCATCATCATCCCTATCCTTATGCTTACTCTTCCATAATTCCTTCACATGTTCAAATTTATCCTCTTGTTGCATCACTCGTCGAAGTTCTTCCTCTTGCTTTATAGTATACCATGGGCTATACAGTATAGCATGATCAGTCGCCACATACCAACAATGTGTCAATCATCATTGGGTGCATTTAGGTTGGCTCAAGTTTAACACATTATGATGTAATGATAGGATGATCCAAGAGTGATTACCTCTTGCTGCAATAAAGAACCTATAACTCTAGTTGAATATGCAGAGTGGTTGTGTTATATCAATTATGTAGTGCATTCAAGCACAACCCGTGTTTAATGGGATATTCTAGAGAGTGATCAAGATTTTCTAAACCTTATGAATGTTACTTAAAAGTGTATAGCTTAAACTACAAACCAAGTTTGTTACATACTTGAATGCAATCTTTTGTTACCACAAACTATAATAATGTGATCTACTAATAACCATTATGGAAAGTATTAAAGCAAGACCCATGCTATATAGGATACATTTCCCTACTTAGGTTTACATACCTTAATGATCAAACACAAGCTTCCCACACACTCTAGGATACAATCCAAGATCATACCACAACCCTATCAAGACAACTAATTTTTTGACCGAAGATTTAAGGTTGTTTTTTAATACGAACATAAGCATTGGAAAGAGAATGACTAGGGTAAAAACCCTAGGCCTCCGTAGAAATATAAGCAATAACTCTAGTGGATTAGTGAGGTTGCAATACTAGAAATATTGACACATTGTAGCCAATAACAAAATCTTACAATTGAAAGATTGTAGTCAATAACAATCACACTATGTAGCTTAGTGACATTTGTAAATGAAATCTATGGTAAGAAGAATGACAGTCACTTGAAGTTTCACATTTAAAAAGAGGTAAGCAGTGATAAGATAATAAAGTTGAAACCTTTCATAGTAAAGTGGAGATTTTAACAGTGAGTTGAATCCTTACCCCCTTGCTAACCTTAAGGGTTTTTCAAATGCTTTTGGTGGTGTTAGACAAGGAAAATTCAATCAAGGAATGACTATCCAAATGAAGTAACAGTGGTAATCACATGTTCAATTTTTCTTCTTACCCATTGTATAATGGAGGTAGTGGATTGCATGTTTGAGAAATGTTTTGAGACTCATCAAAGATGGGAGAATAGTGAATAATGCCTTGTGGACTGTGAAGTAGTGACAATAAGGTTGAAGGATCTTAAGACCCACAATACCATGAAATAATGAGTCCCCTGTAGTAAGTAGGAAGTCTATAGGGAATAGTTTGATCTTATAGAAGGATGCTCATGAAAGGAATCTTCAAGTGACAGTGTGAGTTTTTTGAGATTGTAGTTGAGAGTTCAATATCTAGTACTATTAAAGGAAGTTAGAAAAGTAGTAAATTTGCAAGAAAATCAAATCATACACAACAAAAAATTCACACTCTTTTCTTGCATAATTCCTTGAGTTTGAAGACAAAAATCCCATTTTATCTTGATGAAAGTAGTGACCTTAATGGTCAATCACTAGCAACAATGATTTTAAAACATGCTATTGTGCTTATGGAGGCAACCTTTTAAGCAAGGCAGTGAGTGGTGTTTTGGAACAATGGTAGGTATGAAGAAATTGCTTTATATGTTGATGTAAGCAAGGGAGGTTTTGCAACACAACTTAACACAAATCCACCAACAAAACAATTTATCAGATCACAATCTCATAAAGTCTCATTATCTCATCAAAACAACTCTTTTCCTTGTAGCATTGGAAAGCCACTCATTTGGGTATAACTCCTCATTCAGATTCTTTCAAGCCAAGTCATGAATCTTTGAGAGACCCATCAATGAACCTTTCAACATATCCAAAACACACAAAAGGTTGCTTTGTCACAACTCACTGCATATCAGGCTTTTAATGCCAAATAGGCCTCCAAGTAGGCATCTTTTCCAAAGAGACTTATCTCTAAACCTCTCATCAATTCTCAAAACCACTAGGGAAGGAACCAACTGGTACTCAAACCACAAAATCCACAACTTATTTGCAAAAACTCACTCTAAAGAGCCAAAACAAAAACCCCTCTTTTATAGCCTAAAACTTAGGGTTTTATTGGAAAACACATTAGTAGGCCTTGTCTACAGTTACCAACACCCAAAAAAGGATTAAAAACCTTTTCTCAAGCTTAATTCATTATGATATAATGTCACCCCTCACAATTTCACTCTTTTCCATCTCAAAACCTCATTACTTCACTTGGAAAACTCAAATTTTCTCTCTAGGGCATCATGCCCCATGCACTTCTCAGCCTCCCCTACACACAAACCACATGAAAACATCTAATCCTATAAATTCAATCCAATTCCACCTAATTACAGTAATCACAGAATGGTGGAATGGGCTTTAGTTCATTGTGTTAACTTCAAACCCTTGAAACAAGGTATTCTCAACCGCTCACATAAATTTGGTTTTAAAACACTCAAAATTTACTAAAACCCAATCAAATGACCTCTTGATGTTTGTTAATAAATATGAAAAATAAATTTTGAAGCCTTTAGAACATGAATCTGTTGTACAGACCGTACACAGACTGGTAAAGAAAGGAAAACATAGAAATCATTGTAAAAGCAAAAATTTTATTGATATTTCCTATTTCCAAACTTCAAGAACCACTTACATTGATTTTTTTCACTATATTTATATATATTTTTCCCAAAAAACTAACTACCCACCCGCCAAACTCCTTTTCAAATTTTGTGATCATTTGTTTTCCACAAAATTTATTTTTTTGCAACTTTGCAATATCTCAAACATGACAAGTTCTCATCCTTTTTGCACTTTTTGTAATCCAACCCACCTAAATACCTAAATATGAATCCAATATGACTAAATACATTAGATAATGGTCTTAATGACCTTATTTCATGTAAAAATTCAAAATCCTAAAGCCTACTCTTCAATAACCCAAATTGGCAAAAGTTTTTCAATGGTGCTCTTGCACCATATGCACACTATGCAGTCTAGGTTAAGAAAACGTTCTTAGAAGAGATTGAAGGTGGATTATGGAACTCAAGGGTTACCATGATAAGGATTAAAGCAAAGACTAAGATCTATTTAAAAGCCACTACCATGAAAATATTAAAGATTTTACATGCAAAACCCTAGCAGCTAGAGTAATGAATATAGTGCCAAAGAGAATAGTGTGTTGGGGAAGATTTAGGAGATCTCCACATTATCTAATAATAGGTAGATACATAAAAAAAAATTTAATTAAAATAAATAATTCTAAACCTTATATAGGATACATTGATACTTCAAAAGCATCTAATTTATTTTTTAAAATTAAAAGAAATCATTCTAAACCCTATATAGGATACATTGATAATGCAAAAGCATCTGAAGGAATTTTAGATTATGAAAATATATGTCAATTAAATACCTTGATTACAAATAGTAGCATGAATAATGTAACCCTTGTTGAGTAGAGTAGGAATGAGATAAGCAGCAAGGAATCCTATGCCTCATGTCATGCACATCTCCTTACTATTCTATGTCATTATTTATTGAAAGGCTTCTCCATTTTGGCAGGCTACACCCGAAAATAAGGTTTTGATGAAGGTTTTAGAGTATGTTTATTAAAATGAAAAATCGATTATGACGGGTTATGCCTGAAAATAAGTTTTTGACGAAATTTTTAGAGTATGTTTATTAAATTATTTTGGTATTCTTGATTCCTTGAATGATTTATTCAAATGGATTGTGACTAAATAAATGACTAACTATTTAGTCATTTTTATTTGTGTGACTAAATATTTTTTAGTCAATGACCAAATTAGTCATTTATTTACTCATTTATAGATGAGCTACAAAAAATGAGTAGAGTTTACTCATTTTAAGTTGTTATGACTAAAAATTTTAGTCACCTAGTCATTTATTTGCCAAATTCTACTAGTGATAGACAAGGCAATGAACTTTGGAAAAAATTCCTCAAAGAAATGTGGTCTCATCGAGATGGAATGCCATTACGAATTCCATGACAAGTGAATTGTTCTGGATTTTCATGGCATTCCATCACCATGTGACCACATTTCTTTGAGGTATTTTTTCAACCAGTTCATTACCTTGTCTATGCTATTGCTTACTATTATACTTTTATAGATTTTTTCCAAGCATCGATAGCTTCAATTCACTATGAATCCAATAAAAGAATTGGTAGAGCATTAGGCCTAGCTAGTAATGTGGTATGCTCTTGATAAGAAAAAAACTATATGGATCCCTATGTAAGGATATTTGGAGAGATAGATGAGGATATAATTTATAAGCATGCATCTTGTTATGTGTAGAGGAGCTCTAGGAAAAATAAATATAATGTATGAGCCATATTTCTTAAATTAGTAAGGACCAAAGATAATAGAGGAGTACTTCCTCTTATCTACATACCTAAATAAGGAATTTTCTCCTCTATTCCCATAAAATTAAATATAAGGAGAATTCCCCTCTTTGTATTGGCAATGTATTGAATGTTAAAATATATATATTTGGCATTCTTGATAGAGTCTCATGATTAATACAAGTTTCCACTTCTCAAGACTACTAGGGAAATCTATTGTCTCAAGATTAGAATATCTTTCTAATGCATTCATTATTTTTTTCTAATCCAATATGTCACATGTTTATAATTTATTTTAGAGGATAAATTTATGCAAGTTTCAATATTTCAAGTGAGGGATGTGTTTTATATGAATAAAAATAATATATTCAAGAAGAGATCTCTCCATAACTATATGTATCCATACCAAATTAATATATCTTAGGGGATTGTGTGAGTGTACAATGGAATTACTCAAATCATTGATTTATTTTACTAGGGATTTATTAATGTGACAATATTGTAAAGAATTATAAAGATTTTGAAATTATCATATTTGTAATAAATATATGATGTTTTTTAGATCACTCTCCTATTAATTAAGTAATTTTAATTATTTAATTAAATATTTCCATCATTTCAGTTGAGCCTCTGATTAATTAAATATTATTTAATTACATCACTAAGGTTCATGTCCCTTATAATTAAATAAATCTAATTCATTTAATTATCACCACTCTATCTACCGTGATTAAATAATTAATTCTAAATGATTTAATTATTCACTCATCTTTCTTTGTCCATGATTAAATAAATAATATTTATTTAAATGATTTTTTAAATTGAATTACCCTCTCACTTATTTTGAATTAAATTATTATTTAATTCAAAAAATTAATTTTCATTTTCTTCTATAATTAAATGATGTTGTCATTGTTTAATTATTTACATTTCCTTTCAAACTAATTGATTTTATTAGTTCCTCTTCTAGTCTCGTCCTTATCCTTGCATGTCACGTCCAATCTCAACCGTCGATTAATCCCATTTGATCTCAATTGTCCATTCAATCTTTCAGTCTCATCCTTATCCCTGCTCGTCACGTCCAATCTCAACTATTGATTAGTCCTTTTTGATCTCGGTTGTCCATTTGATTTTCATTCGTCTATAAAAGAATCCTTCTAATTTCATTTTAACAATCTGATAAAATCTTGAATATGTTATTGTGCTATTGAGATAATATTTTTCTTTGATATTTTTCTTTGTCTATTCATAGGCTTATCATTGTAGGTTACAAATCTAATCGAATCAATCACTTAGTGGAAAAATGGAGAAGAGATATGGAGACAATTCGATGGATGCATGAAGGATTGAGTGATATTGTTTCATTTTCTTTTACGTTTTTATGTTGTCCTTGTTCTCGATAATTGATTGGGGTTTTGGTGTTTATCAATCCAATAATGCTTTAAACTTGAAAATCTAACCCTGATACAAATGGTGAACCTAACTTGAAGGACCATTAAAGACAAGTTTTTGCAATAAATGTTGACATTGATTTATTTTTTGCAGTGTATTGGGTGATAATACGAATTTGAAGCCAACATTTTATCATTTTTTTCATTTTCATTTTTTTCTCATACATTATTGAGAAATCTAGTTGAGTGTTTTATTTGATTCATTTCTAGGGGAATGTAACCTTGAGTTGCTTGCAGATTGGTTTAGAGAAGGAGATCTAAGGTGGGATATATAATTAATTTGTTATTTTCTTGAAAGAAGAGTTGGTGCATATTGGTTTATTTTTGGCTTTCTGATGTTAGTACATAAGTACCTGCTCTTTGGTGTTTCGATTTGTTGTTAAACACATTTTTTAAGTGTGCTCAAGAACATCGTTCTACTCTTTCTTTCTGAACTTTGATAGCATCAAGAAAATATTTACAGTAGTCATCATGCAACTCAATCTTCTTCTCATCAAAGCCACATGTATCAAGGCTTGCTAGAACTGATATTTGGATACATTTCCCTTATTTGCAATTTTCCTCAGTGTCAATGTCACCATCAACCCACTGAGAATCTTCTTTCCTAGTGTGATCTTTGTCTTCGTTATTTTTGGAGGTCCTTCATGATTAATCTCTCTAAACACTCCACCTCCTCATGAGTACCCCTTGACACATTAAATCCCACACACAACAACACCTGTAGCAATCAACACATTAAAGCACACTTCACAGAACCAACAAGAGTCCTCCCTCATTAGCTTTGAGAAAAATCATCTCTGTGCATTTGGAACTTAAACCTTCTCATCAATGGGTACTTGCTTCAGTTTGTTAGAGACCTTAGGAACTGTTTTGACAATACTATCAGTTTCTTTCTTTTGAAGTGTAATTGAACTTAAGCCCTTCCTCATTTATTTTGTAACTTAAGACCTGGAGACCCTTCGCATTTCACATTGTGTTCCAAAATTTGATTCACATGTCATGTTGTATGGTGCAAAGTTGTTGAAACAATCTCATTCTCTTTGTCGGGAATGATAGAAAATCCTTGCATCAATTTTTCTATCCTTTCATCAATTTGAAAGTCATCAAAATATATTTTCCATGGCATTTGAGGAGAAAAGGATGTCATTATATTTTAAATGATTTTGTTGATGAGATTTAAGTTCATAGATTTAAATTTAAATTAAATTTAGATTTAGTTTAGTTTTCTTATATTTTTAATTAGCTTTTAATTAGATTTTTTAAGATTTTAAACTAGCTTTTAATTAGATTTTTTAAAGATTTTAAACTAGCCTTTAATTAAATTTTTTAGATTTTTAAATTAGCTTTTAATTAGATTTATTTTTTAGATTTTAAATTACCTTTTCATTACATTCTTAGATTTTAAACTAGCTTTTAATTAGATTTTTTTATATTTTAAATTAGTTTTTAATTAGATTTTTAAATTAGCTTTTAATTATAATTCTTAGATTTTTAATTAGCTTTTAATTAGATTCTTATATTTTAAATTAGCTTTTAATTAATTTTTTAGATTTTTAATTTGATTTTTAGATTTTTAATTAGATTGTTAATTTAAGTTTTTGATTTAATTTAATTTTTTAGTTAAATTTTGATTAGATTAATTAGATTATATTATTATTAATTTTCTTAGTGAGAGTAAATGTTAATATTCTCTTTAGTTTAGTTTTTATTTCAAGACTAATTTTGTTAACTTGGCCTATTGTAGGTTTGTTTGTCCACGATTCCAAAAGAACAAAAAAAACATAAACTCTCATTTATCGAAGAGTAGAAATCAAAACTACTAATGACATTTGTTGCAGGACATTTCTTGAAAACTTGATTTTTTAAAAACCGACTATCTTTTAGTATAGCAAACACTTTGTTTAGTGCTTAAAATGAACATATGTTTTCTTTGTTTGGCATGCTTGTGCATGTTTTGAGTGGACCTACTACTAACACACACACTATCCTCTCCCTTAGCTTTTGTGGTCTTGGGTGCAAGATAAAAGTGCTAGCGAAGCTCAAGTTTTCTTTTTTAGAGGGGCCTGCATCACAAGAAGGAATGACTCTAATTGGTTTTTCCCTTGGATCAGTATATAAATGGATAAGAATAAATTTTCAAGTCCTCATGGTATGTAGTCCTTAGCCATGCACTGTCACTGGAAATAGGGTACTACTATAAAATGTATAACAGCCCCTAGTAGAGTGATTAAAGCCTTAAGTGTCTTGTTGGATGCTCGTCAGGTGTCATGTCCCCGAGTATCCACTAAGAACCAACTATTTTAGCACCCCAAAATCCTTCTATTTGTTGGTGCAAGAGATTAGACCTCTGAAGTTGTCCCATGTTCTCGCAGTTCAAAGTAGGGATAGAAAATTCCTTGAGATCTTCGTGTCTTTGGGAATTTGAATTTTGGTGAGCCCAAGAAGTGTGTGTCATGGAGGGGAGCCAGTGCAACCCAAATTCTAATCTATCCACTCTGAATAAGTGTGGCTAGAGAAATCCAAGTGGGAACCAAACAAATATTGTCTTAGCCAACCTAGGATAGTACTTGAATGTGCTTTATTTCAATTAAAACTATCAAACCCAAAAAAAACTCAAAATAGTGTGTCTTATGTGTGTGTCTTTCAAAAAAATAGGCAAGCAAACCTTACACCTAACACCTAAAAATTGCAACACTTCAGAACTTCAAACCAAGCCACATTTTTTAACAAAGCAGTCAAAATTAGTTCAAACTCTTTCCAAAATCATATTCAAGCCTTCAAGATCCATCTTCAATCCAACTTTTTGTTGTGATTCCTATTTAAAACTAGAAACATGCTCAATTCACCTTGCATATTACCATTCCATTATTAGGTCACCATTTTAGGTACCTTAGTATCCTTATTACTTGCATATCCCAACATCATGTTAGACTACCTTTTTTTGAAACTTTTAGGCTTGACACCTTGTGGATTTTAGGATAGAGGAACTATCTATACCTTGGCACAAATCATTGCTTCAACAAAATATTGGCATTTGATGAAGTCACTTTTAATTTTGTCCATTGTCATTTTGGTGATAATTTCTTACTCACAAGTCTAGTTGGGAAACTAACCTTGTCACTCTTTTCACTTGTCCTAGAAAAAGGTCATTTGAAAATCCTAGTTGAAACATTAGTTTACCCTTGGTTAGTTAGTGATCCTATTCTTACATCTTTCAAAAGTGTATTAAGCCCTCAAGTATCCATCATCTCTTAGTCGCTTGCATCTCTCCTACCACAACATTTTAGGCCTAAAAGAGAATTTTCATACACTTTAGACTTCATAACATCTGACATTATCATTACATTAAATACCTTCCATCCTTAAAATACCAAAAAAATAGTTGTAGTACCTTTAGGCATACCTTATTTCAAAATACCAAAAACATAGTCTTAGTTTCATACTTTCACCTTGATTTGGAGTAAGCCTTATATGGTTGAAACTAGATTGCAAAAGAAACACCGAGCAATGGATCTCTTTTGTGATGATGATGACCTTTATAACCACACAAGAAACTTAAACTTTGGTACCTTTTTTACTAAACCACCCAAGATATCTACCAGTCCCTTTGAAAAAATCCTCATAAGAGACCCACATGGACAAGTAGTTATAGAGGAAGTCAAAATAGCTACTCAAGACCCAGAGGTTGCATCACTTGTAGATGAGATAGTGCTATTTGACCCCCAAAGGTTCTTGGCCAAACTTTTGCATAGTGGTGCTAAACTACCTCAGGGCTTTGACATAAACACAGTTCAACCAGCACCCACCCCAAACCAACAAAATCAAGGACTTAACATGTCTACATTTAATGGTTCCATGACTCCATAGACAAATGCTTTTACGCCACAACTCAAAATTCCATCTTGATTCCTACACCCTTATTTGGAACACAACCAATAACACAATCCACAATGAAAACAAGGACACAGTCCTGTTACAACCTCTTGGTTCTACACCTAATCCATTTAACACAGTGAAAATATCTTCAAATCCACTTAGATCATCAAGTTCCATGAACACCACAACATCAAATCCATTTGGAACATCTAGGGCCTTGAACACCATGTTATCAAATATTTTTGGCACAAATAAAAGGACTAGATCTCATATTCATGGAACTAACACAAACACCAATGTGCCATAAGGTCATAGCATAAAGATTCCCCTACAAGTAAACACACAAGGTTCCTTCCAAGTTAATATTCAATACACACAAGGTCCAAACATTTCCAATCCTCTCCCAATGCAATCCAATACCAAAACCTCATACATTCCAACTAATACCAAACACATCCCTCAAATCCAAATTCCAAAAACAACTCAAACATCCATACCTCATATCAACACCAACATATCATCCTATGCAATTGTTGGATCACAAAACACGAGTTTAGGACCTTACCAAAATGCAGTTGTAAATGTTTTAGGCACAACCCTCACACCATATGATGTCCTCGCCAATCAAATTTTGGCCTTGGAGAAGCAAGTAGAAACCGTGACACTATCAAACAAGAAGACATACTCTATCCAAGAGTTATGTCCTTACTCATTTGATAGGACATTATACATGCCTCCTCTTCCTCCAAATTATGTCATGCCAACTTTACCTAAATATAAAGGAAGAGGAAACCCCATTGAGCATGTGAGGGAATTTCATACGACCTTGATTGACATTGCTTCAAAACAAACATAATTAATGAGACTATTTCCTAGAAGTCTCACAAGACATGCTTTAGCCCATTTCTCCCACCTATCGGTAGGCATACGATCATGGGACAAACTTGCTGATAAATTTATCACCCACTTTTCCTTCAACATAAAAAACAACATCACTATTGTTACCCTATTTCAAACTAAACACAAAGAGGGTGAAGCTTTCATAACATTGTTTCGGAGATAGAGAAGTTTAGCTAGTCGATGTCCTGGTAAAATTCCTGAAAAATAGAAAATTATCATGTTGGTGTAAAACCTGAACACAAATTTAAAATATGCATTGGAAACCCATTGCTATTCCACATTTTCCAACCTCATTGAAAAAGGTTCCATCCTTGAGAAAACCCTTATCACTAAAGGGGAAATTAAAGCTTAAACCAAAACACAAAATGCCCAAGGAACATCAAATGATAAAACAAGTTTTGGTCCCGTAATAAGAATGTGACAAATAATGGAGTAGTAGATACCAAAGCTATGAATAGAATAGGTCCCAAATTGACTCTCAAAGCACCCAACAAGAACAACAACACATCATATGTTTCCAACCAAGCAGCTAATGTGATACAAAATAATCAAGAACAAGGACCCCCAAGACAACCAAGGAAATACCCATGGAGATAATACACTCCTTTAAAAGAACCAATTGAATTTATCCTAGAGAATCTAGTACAATCAAATTTCATACAGCTCCAAGAGCCCAAACCATATGACCTAGGATAATTCAAACCCTCTTGGTGGTATGACAATGCCTTTTACAATTACCACCACATCAAAGGGCATAATATCTCGTCATGTCATCACTTGAAGAACATGATTCAAGACCTAATTGAAAATGGTACCATAGAGGTTGACTGAAAACAACCAACTTACAATAAAGATCATATGGTTTTCAAGAATCCATTGCAAGACCATGGTTTTGGAAAACACTCCAATTCGGGTCAAAAGATAGACAATTGTGCCAATTATACTAATGCCTCTTTTGACTACAAAATTATTAACTAGTTCTGAGTTGTTGACAATCATGTTAACACAATCACCATTAAGAAGTAGCTTGAATGTGTTGTTACTACCCACAGGGAAAAGATTACCATATCTGGTACCCCTCCAAAGTAGCCACAATCCAAAACCCAATACAATCTTGTTAACCAATTGGGCAAGACACCCACACAAATTTCCATCCTTGAGTTGTTGTGCATATCACCTAAACAAAAAGCTATCCTCGATCAGGCTCTAAAAGAAACCTTTGTCCCTACCAACCTGGACGTTAACCGATTTGAAGCCATGTTTTTATATTTGGTCAACTCCCACTATGTCTCTTTCTTTGAAAAAAAATTACTCTACACCAAAGTCAAACCCTAATGACTCATTACACCTTAAGGTCTTCATCAACAAACACAAGATCAAATGAGTCCTAGTAGATGGCAGAGCCAGATTGAACATTTTCACTTTAAAATTGGCGAAGGCATTGGGCCTCTCTAAAACATGCATGGACACAACTAAGAGCATTGTCATCAAAGCCTATGATGATGAAGAATGTTCTTTTGAGGGTGTCGTCACACAACCTATCAAAGTTGGACCAACAGTACTAGATACCACATTCCAAGTCTTGGATCTTTAACTACCATACAATTTAATCCTCGGTTGACCATGGATTCACACCATGAAGGTCATTCCATCCACATTCCATCAATGTCTGAAGTTTCCTTACAATGGCACCAAAATCATAATCATTGGTGATCCTGATCCCTTTCAATATTGCACCAATTTGAGGGGGTCCCTAAACACCAAGTGCCTATAAATTGTGAAACTATAGCATCCACTCCATCCAATTATGTTGATCCATCCACTCTGACTAAATCCTCCACATTCGCCATTCCATCCACCGATCCCAAGATTCAAATCTAGGACAAGGTCTATGGGGAGTATCATATGAACACTTCCTATTGCATCACTAAGTTACCAAAGTCTCCAAAGACCTATGGAAATCTTTTCTATAAGATGGAACCTAAATTTATCTTTAAAGTTCCTCCCACCACCACCTTCACAAATTGGGGAAAGTTAAACAAAGAATACATTGATGATATTTCAGATTAGATCTACAAAGAAGAGGAAGATCTGCAGCCACTACCTATAGAAAAATATGGTAAAGGCTTTGAGCTCATGAAACAAGAGGGTTATTATGGAATAGTGGACTTGGCATACATAAAAATGGAATGAGAGAACCCTTGATGCCTCTTAAATGGCCAAAGAATGTGGGACTAGGGTTTGTACAAATTAGAATTGGTGCTTCAAGTACTAAGGTGCTTTCAAATAATGATGTGAGTGCTTCGAAAGATGTTGAGACATCTGAAAATCCTACTAACATCTATTATAGCGACACCAACTGTAATGAATATGAGTGGGGTTCTTGTACCACCAATGACTATGAACTCAACTGTGTCTTTCATGAATCTAACATACCCCACCCATATTTTACCAACCTCATGAATATTAATATCTACGTTGAGTCCTTTTGGGACCCTGATAATACATTTCTATTTACCCTATCTGTTGCTTCCCCATCCTTCAGTAACACCGATGATGGAATTCCTCTCATTTACCCACAATAGGTTGATTGGGACCAACAAGATCCACCCACCTTGGACATATGTGAAAACAATGAAGCCATCACTAAATTCATGGGACTGCGAGAAGGCATACCATATGGGGACCATAAGGCTAATTTCAATATAGATCTTGATGTTGCGACATATTTCGGAAAGATTGTCCCACCCTCTAGTTACAAAAATGACTAATAAAATAAAAAAATGAACGATCTTTAGGTGAAAACAACAAGGTTCATTTTGACCAAGAAAAAGTAAAAATAAAGAATGTATCCAAGAGCAAAACTCTCTCTGAGGCACCTGAGGATGGAGGGCTATACTTTCTCCCCATTAATCAAGAGAGATCTCTAGGGTGTGTGCAAGAAGCTGAGTCCACTTTTTGGCCAAAAAGTGGAAGTGTTTTTCCTGATTTTTAGAATTTGACACATTTGACCTTAAAATTTGAAGCATTTAGAGATGAAATATTTTAAAAAGTCACTAATCATAAAATGTAGTACTTGGAGTCTAGTTTTCAAATATGTAATTTATTTCAATACCTGGATTATACAAATTGAGTTTCAATAGGCGTTTCTGAAAACCACTATTTAAAAGTCACTTTTTTTACATACCTTGCACATGTACGACATCCATATTTTGACTTAAATTATCGTATTTTTCTAAATCCTTTTGGGAAAAGATTTGTGACTCATTGAATATTGTTCTTGATATTTTTTGTAATTTTTTATAGATAAATTTTTTTTGTTAAATTTTTATTAGGCAGATTTGTCATTTTGAAAAATCATCATGTATGACATGCATAAGATGACCTAAACTTATCATTTTATTTTTAAAAAAAATAAAATAAAAAGAATTGTCTAAATTTTGTTCTCGTGCAATCCGTTTGTCAAAATTTTATGTTGATCAAAAGCTATTAAAATAGCAAAAAACCCTAATTTTTAAAGTTTATGGACAAATTTTATTAGAAATTAATTGAAAAATAGAAAAAATAATCCAATTGCAAAAAAAACTACATATTTAGAATCTACATTGTCTCATCTAAAATGGGTTTTAATTTCGTCAAATTTTTTTTCCAAAAAAGTCGTCAGTCATATGTCCAAAGTCAGTATTTTTCTCTGACACTGTTAGGACCTTCACCTTCTAGGTCAAACTAGGTTGAAGGCCTACGTTCATATTTCCAAAGCTTTTCTCGAACCAAAATCCTAGGCAAAAACCCAACAACAAAGCTAATATAAATTCAAATTTTAAAAAACGGGATCGCGCTTTATAAAACAGGATCCTGTTTATTAAAAACGAGATCTCATTTTATAATCGGGATCTCGTTCCTTAGTTTATAATATTTGCACCGTTGGGAGGGAAAGGAGATCATGTTTCCCTTCCAATGGTCCCCACATTGAATATCGAGGAATGAGATCCTAATTATAGAACGGGATCTCGTTTCTTTTATCTAAATTTACTGCAAAAAATTATTGTGAAGTCTGCAACTTCACATGTATAGCCGAGAGTAGTAAAAGTAAACTATTTTTAATGATTTATTAGATTTACTGGTGGTGAACTTGACTTTTAGTTGATTTTTTCAAACGAGGCATCATCTACACCATTTTTGAAGTGGAATTGTGTTATTTTTGTGCTTGTTTGAAGGAACAAAAGGTCTTCAACTTGCAATATGGATTGAATTTTTCAAAGGAGGCATGAAGTAAACAATTTTTAAAGTGGAATTTTGCTAGTTTTCTAATTGTTTTGAGGAACACAAGAGGAATAATTTTTTCCTAATAGGTATTCAACTTCCAATTTGGATTGAATATTTTGAAGAATTTCACTATTAACATTCATTTGTGCTTGAGAATTTTATAATCATGGGAGATAAAGTTCGTAATAAGAGAAGACATTGAATCCTCAAGAAGTTGAAGCAAATAGAGAGGAGAGATAAAGACAAAGACAAAGAATAATGAGAATGAAATCAATAAATGATGGTGGATCAACCAATTCCACAACTATTAAAGATGAAAACATTGAGGATACCATGGTTGCAGATGAGGCTAATTTTCAAGAAGTCAATTTAGAGAAGAATACAATTATACAAACAAATCCTATTGTATTCAAATCCCTATTTGAATGCTATGGAGAATGTTTCAATATGCACAAATCCAGGTATGTCTTTTTTTTTTAATAAAAGAGGGTAAAAACTTTATTGAATCATAACAGCATTACAAAGTCCAAAGAAGGAAGCCACAAGGGGCCAAAACAACAAGAATTAATTCACACCCAAGAAGCACCTCATATCCTCAGCAACCCACTCCTCAAGAACAGGGGCCATATCAACAGGGAGATTGCTCCAATCATCCACAGACCAAGAATCAGTCTTTTCCGATGCCCATCTAGCCAGCCCATCAGCCACCCTATTCCACTCCCGTGGAATATGACGGAAAACAATGGACTCCAAGGTAGAGCACAGAGAAATAATCTGTTTGACAACCACAGCTAGCTGCCAATTCACATCCTCCAAATTTTGATTATTCAACATATCAATAACCACCTGAGAATCAGCTTCACAAACAATCCGCCGCCATCCAAGGGAAACCGCACGCTCAACCGCCAAGAGAATAGCGCTAGCCTCCATAAGATTATTAGTTTGCAAACCACGATACATAGAAAAGAAGAAAACCACCACTCCAAGGCTATCTCTACCAATACCACCAACCCCAGCATGCCCAGGGTTACCTCTAGAAGACCCATCAGTATTAATTTTCAACTCCCCTAGAGCAGGTGGGCACCAAAAGCCCTCACGAGCAACCCTCTCACGCCCACGCCTACGATGCACTTTACTCATAATACACTTCCCCCCTGTGGCAAGACCCAGGGAATTTACAACACCCAAGTCCCCAGGAGCAATCGGCACAGACAAGTCACACTTTGCAGTCAAAGTCTCCAGCAAAGCCCCAAGAATTCGCCTCCAAAGTTGCCCCACGAGCAATTTTTTATCCAAGAATATTCTTCTGTTACGTTCCAACCAGATTTGCCAAACAATCAAACTAGGACCAATGCTCCAAGCAATTTTAAGAAAAGAGGTTGTAGCAGGAGAAGAACCCTGTCTCTTCCAAAAATCCTCCAAAGAAGAGACATGGCAACACGGTAAGCTCCAAAGATTCCACCAGTGATGCCAGATAGTCTTAACAAAAGAGCACTGAAAAAACAGATGTGATAAGCATTCATCATGCTGACCACATAGAATGCACATGGAGGGGCCCTGGAACCCACGTTTGCAAAGATTATCCCAAGTAAGACACTTACCTTGAACCACAAGCCAAGAGAAAAAATTACACTTAGGCCAAGCAAATTTATTCCAAGCATGCTTCCACCAAGAAACCTGGGAGCTTCCAAAGACCTGTTTATCCAAAACCTGATAACCAGAGGCAACCGAAAATTTTCCTTTCAAGTCGGGTCCCCAAGCAAGCACATCAGCCCCTTGGAGAGAATTGCAGACACGACTCGATAAAATCTTAGCAAGCTCTTGACGATCCTCCACTGCACCACCAGGAGGCCAATCCAAGGGGCTCTTCCACCTAGACACAGAAATTTGACCCAAAGATTGTTGAGATTTAAAATCTGCCACATGACTCCAACCCGCCTCCACAAAAATCTGGCACAAATCTTGGAGATGGGGATGAGATGACACAATGGGTGGGTATCCATCCCAAGAATCATACCAGAAAAGAGCATCTCGACCCCCATTACAAATCCAAAAAAGTCCCTGTTTAACCAACTTGGCACCACGTTTAAGGGTACTCCAGATCACAGAGCCTTTCCCCTCCATACTAAACCTTGATACCTCCCTACTTTCTACTGCCCCCAAATATTTGAAGGTCAGAATTTTAGCCCAGCACATATGCTGTTGAGAGCACCAGCGCCAATACAACTTAGCAGCCAAGGCCTGCCCATTCAAATCAGCCCGCCGTAAACCAAGACCCCCCTCTTGCTTTGGCCTACAAACAACATCCCACTTCACAAGACTCCATTTTCTATGAAGAAGATTACCAGCCCACAGAAACTGACGAGACAATTTCTCAAAATCTCTAATAAAACTTGAAGGAGCAGAAAGAACAAAGCATTTATAAATAGGAAGAGCCTGGACCACCGACTTTAAAAGAGTCACTCTACCTGCTGAAGAAAGCCACCTGCAAGTCCAATGACTGACCAATCCTCGAAACTTATCAAGAGTCTCTTGCCAAAACCTTTTGGGGAGAGAGCGAACAACAAGAGGGATTCCAAGATAGGAAAAAGGAAGCGAACCAATCTGAAACCGAAGGATACCAGCAATTCTCCTTTGAATACCTTTAGGAGTGTGGAAGAAATATATGAAGGACTTCCCCTCATTTATGCATTGCCCAGAAGCTGCCAAGTAACTGTCCAAAACACTGCGCCAATTGAGAGCCTCCTCAACCTTAGCCCTACCCATCAAGGCAGTATCATCTACAAATTGCAGATGAGACTGAGGGGGAATACCATCTCCCCAACTCCATCCCTGAAGCAATCCACTAGCAACCTGAGCACGAATGAGTCTTCCCAGGCCTTCCGCAAGGAGGATGAATAAGTAAGGAGATAGGGGATCTCCTTGCCTAAGGCCTCTAGAAGCACCAAACAAACAAGTGGGCTCACCATTGATAAGCACCGAAAAGGAGGAGGAAGTGACACAACTCCTAACCCATTCAATCCAACCCTCAGCAAAGCCAAAAGCTCCAAGGATTTTAAATAGAAAACTCCATTTAACACGATCATATGCTTTAGCCATGTCTAACTTGATAAACATAGATTTATCTTTTGAGGATTCCATAGAATGGATGGCCTCAGCAGCAATAACTACCCCATCCATGATCTGTCTTCCAGCAACAAAACCCCCCTGCTCTTCAGAAATTAAGTCATCAAGCCAAGGCTTCAGCCTTTCTGCGATCAACTTAGTAATAATTTTATACACAACATTACATAGAGCTATAGGACTAAACAAATCCAAGGAGTTAGCTCCCACCTTCTTAGGAATAAGAGCTAAAAATGTAGCATTTAGGGACTTCAACATTTGTTTATGCATAAAGGATTCTTGGACAACCTCTAAAAGGTCCAATTTAACCCCTTCCCAGAACTCCTGAAAAAATTCAATGGGGAATCCATCAGGCCCAGGAGCTTTACCTTTCTTCATCTGGAATACAACCTTCTCAAGCTCTGACAAGGTAATTGGAGCAAGCAATGATTCATTCATTTCATTAGTCACCAGCTTCGGGATACAATCTAAAATTTTAGCTTCATCCTCCTCCGCAGGAGGCGAATCCTCAGAGAAAAGGGTAGAGAAATATCGAATGCATTCGGCTGAAATAGAGGCTGAAGAGGACAAAGATTCCCCATTAGGCAACAGAATAGAAGAAATAGCATTACCTTGTCTCCGATCCTTAACTGAGTTATGGAAGAAAGCAGTGTTTCGATCCCCAGCCTGGAGCCATTCAATACGAGACTTTTGTTTCCAAAAAATCTCTTCTCTTAACTCCCATTCCTCAAGCTCTTTTGTTGCAGCAACCTCTAATAAACTCAGCTCCTCTGAGAGGCCTTGATCTCGAATTTGCCTGGTAATTAGGTCTATATTATCTCGCGCCTTTTGCTTTTCCTGAAATAAGTTACCAAAATGCTGCCTATTCCATCTTTTCAATCTGTATTTAACATACTGGAGCCTCTTTGAGAAAGAGTACATGGCAGTGCCATATGCTGGCTTCCCCTGATCCCACCAACTAGTGAGCAAAACATGAAGAGATTCATCCCTAAGCCACATGAGTTGGAACTTAAAGGTCTGTCTAGCACACCGTTGAGGCACATCAACCACTAGCTTAATAGGCCAATGATCAGAACCACGACCATCCAAAGTTTCAGAGCTTATCAACCACCTGTCCCCCACCCAAAAACTAGACACCAAAAATCTATCAAGTCTTTCAGAAATAGAGGCATCGCCAATTCTCCTATTATTCCAAGTAAAAAGACCATTGCCAGGTTTGATATCCACAAGATTCAAAGCAGAGATATTGTCCTGGAGCAATAATGCAGAAGCCTCCAGCCTTGCAATACCACCTCGTTTCTCTGCAAGCTCCGTGATAGCATTGAAATCGCCTCCAATAATCCAAGGATGGTAGGGAAATAAGCTGCGAACTAAACGAATGTTGGACCACAAAAGTTGCTTTCCTTGCAACTCCACAGGCGCATACACATTGGAGAAGAGAGAAATTTCCCCTGACATAAAACAAGAGGCCACCATGGAAAGGGAGGACCTGAAAGACACCCACCAAAGGGGGCAAATCTTACGCGGGTTCCATAAACATGCCACCCCGCCAGAAGACCCTTGAGCACCAATGCATTGGCATCCACCATTCCCCCATAACTTAGGAACTAGATCCATCATACCCTCCACAGAGAGCTTAGTGTCCTGCAAAAAAAGAACATCAGGCGAATGACACCTAATCAAATCCCGAACAGCTTTTTGTCTAGGGCCACTGTTCAAGCCCCTAACATTCCAAGAGAGAACTATCATTTCCAGGGGCATGAAAAATGCGAATCCAGAGTCTTGACTGACCCTGACTCCACCAAAGTCTCCCCTATCATCTTAATCTTTTTCTCATCCTTCTTCCTTCCCAGCTTAGAAATTTTCTCCGGCCCCCCCTTCTTGAGAACTTTTTGCAGAACACCCAACTGAGAGGACGCCTTAATATTCTTCTCGCCCACCTCTGGACCAACTTTTTGCAAGAGGTGAACCTTATCTACACTATCTTTCACTACCTCAGCACTACCACCCAGCTCAACCTGAACCTCCATTTGACGATCTGTCCCTAGAGCCGAAGTCCCATCAGTAAGCGGAGCCATAATCCCCTCTGAGTTGAGCAAAACCTGACTAGAATCTTTCCCAACCTCATCTAAGCATGGCACTCCCATCCCCCCCTCCTGTTGGGGAGTAAGCATTGCCTCAACTAAAGGGCCATGCTGATCAATATCCAGAGTCCCATGATCTAGATCCAAAAATCCTGGGTTCACCTCCTGTTGACTAAGATCCTCTAGCACCGCAAACCTGTTGAAGGTGTCCTCCTCCTGCCTGTCCTTCAAAGTCCTTTTATGACCTTTATTTCTGTTTCGGCCTCTAACGGGAATAAATCCATCTTCCCTACCACCAGAACCCTGAATGGGGTCCTTGCCCTTATCCTCCCTAGGTGGATTAGCTGAAGGTTGAGAAGAATGAGCCTCCAAAGGCTTGGCCTTTGGACATCTGCGCAGGAGGTGACCATACTCATGACAGAAATGACAACGGAAGGGAAGTGTTTCATAATCCAGCTGTTGCACCCATGAATAATCTCCTGCACTCACTTCTAAC
>VDFB02044632.1:0-21647 GCA_007258455.2 Sequoia sempervirens | reverse complement strand
AAGTCATTTATGATCTCTTACATGGGTCTTACATGTCCCCTTGCAAAGGTCAAACTAAGCATTAACTATCAAATTCAAATTTGAATTTCCCCCTCTTGGGCACATTTCCCAAATCTTGCACACTCCTCAACCACTCAAAAGTTGACAAGTGGCCTCTTTTCATTGGATTTTTTTTATCCCACATTGCTCCCTCTTGATCACTCTTAGCAATTAAAAATCTACAAATCAAAGGCTTCTTTCTTCATCAAATCCTCCACAATCTCCACAACTCCACAATCTTAGCATTTCATCTACAATCATCATGCAAGGTCACTCTCTTCATTTGAGAATTGATTTTTTCCACACCATCTTCATATCATATTCATATAAATTTCATCATCAAGCTTAAGCAAGGGCTGGGAAAGGGCTATTTTCTATAATAGCACCAATCCACTATGAGATAAAGTTGATTCATGTTGTTTGTACGCTCATTTAGTTTTTCTTGCTGTTTTAATATCTTATCTAGCATATCTAACATGTTTCATTATTTCATAGGGATGTTGATTATTAGCTTGGTTTTAAAATGCTAACCATTTGTAGATTTTGACATCCACAAGTTTTGTACAAAATTTCAAGTGCCACATAGAGCAAAGATATTCTAGTTTTTTATATCATGTCATCAAATTTGGCACTTCATCAAGATTTGTATCTTCATCAACATTAACAAAAGAAAAGGTGTGTACTTGAATCCCTTGCATTTAAATTTTTCTATATATATAAATATTTTAATATTTTCCCTCAAATCCATAATATATATATTAGTGTGTATTTATTTATTGCAATAAAGAATTAACCTAAGTAACACATTAAGAATTCTAAGGATTTGTGCTTGGAAAAAATGCATAACAAATTTTTTGTTGGATGTCGTGTTGTATAGTTTAGAAAATCTCAAAATATGAATAAGATTTTAAGGCCATATATTATGGTAGCTTACAATGCAAAAGAAGGAAGGAAATCTATTATCAATTTTAATCTAAAATTTAATACCATATGAAAAACCACATGTAGTATTATCTAAAATTAATTCTTGACATATTAATTTTATAAAATACATACCATTCAATAAACTTCTCCCAAGAAAGAAACCCTAAGTGAACATTAATTGAACCCTAATTGTAGATTCATAACTCTAATCATAACCCTAAGCGAACACTAATCCTAATCAAACCCTAACCCTAGCCTTAAAGTTATCATATAATCTAATTATCTCTCTTATCTAAATTTGGGTTGAATTATTTTTCCTTTATTTTTAATTACATATATTTTTGCTTATTAGATCTTATTTAATGAATATATGCAAATATAATTTTACTTCTATAGTCATTCTATGCCTATTTTTTTCATGATATTTTAACATTCATTTTCTCGAATATTAGATCAATCTCACATATAAATATGAAACCTCAACATTTTAAAATTTGGGTACAAAACATAGACACTACAATTGAAAAAATTCTCCAAAGAAGAATGACAACATCATTAACATTTCATTCAAAAGTCACTCAAATCCACATGGAGAGAAAACTTATATTAAATTATACGTTTATTCATGCTTATAAGTCATATCACGCATACAATTTAGATAATTTTTCATATATTCATCCAAAACTCAAACGAGGATATCTATTCCTTCGTCCTTAGGTTTTAATAGCCAATGTACCACATATATCACTTCCGCATCAAAGGACATATATCTTTCTACCCATATATTCAACTCAAAACCTAGCTAGAGCTTTCATCAATTCTCTCCCTACAAATGAGCCTTGAATTCCCTTTTATATGACAAGGGAGCAACAAGCTTTGGGCTCAAATGTAATTTCACCACAAATTTTCATTTGAAAAAAATCTCCATTGTATTTGACTTTCATTTCAAAACTTCCCACACATTGAATCTACAAAACATAGTGGCGCATGAACTGGGGAAATCTAAAAGAAAAGGGAACACAAATTTTCATCAAAATCCCCTTGTCGCTATCCATGCAAAAAAAACTAGGCAACCAAATTGCCACGAAGGCACCACAACTTCTTATTTACCCACCACCCTGCCCTTACCAACACTCAGACCATGGTATACATGCCCACTTCCAGTTGTTTCCCAATATGGTAGACCCTCAGCCTCCTCTTCTTTCTTGTCCTTGCCTAATACGGTTCTAGTCTGCCTGCTTGGGGTTTTAACAGCTAATAGCACCACAGAGATCACTTCCTCATCAGAGGGCAGACCATGATTGAAGCGAGGTAAATACCAACAGTAGTCAGAGTTGGTCTTGGTTATGTCATTAGAAGTGTTGCTCATAAGGTCAATGGGCGAGTGTTGGCATCTAGAGCAGCCATGCCCATACCTTATTTTCCTATCGACACTAGTAATAGAGAACACCGACTACTTGCTTTTGTCATCTACTAGTTGAGAAGCAACATCTTGGAATTGTAACCTTCTACTACATCTAGTGGGCACAAGCCTAGGCTTGTCAACCAAAGCACCTTCCTGAATAGCAGGACTGATCTTTTGTGAGCTCAAATGAACAAACCTCCTTACTGACTTACTCATTTTCTCTTCTCAGACAAGCACTCAAACTTGATTAGACTCAGCCCACAAAGTGCTCTAACTGCTACAAGAATGACACTATTAGTAGTTAATTCCTCTTGTATTTATTGTGCGAGGTAATGGAAACCTTCATCAATGCTTAGTAGAAATGCATATGCAAACATGGCAATTTGGCAGCGTATGTACTATCACCATTTAACTAGAGCTGCATGAGAATCCAAAGATCACCCTTCATGATTTCCAACAACAACATCTTCACACAGATTGAGATCGACATACAAATCTTCACACAGATTGAGTTTGAGGTCTGCAAGTTGGTGGGGTATGATCAAGATCTTCTCCCATATCTTCGAATCTAGAAAACCTACACATTACACAGTTAGTATTTAATGAAATTATTTGGCTAAGCCATCAGCGACATGACCCTTGGAGTTAATGGATTAGGCTTATGTCACCGGATTAAAATTAAAACCCAACTTTGATTTTAATACTTTATTTCCTCCGCAGGGTTTTATTTCCTAAGTCTTGGTTGGCCCCGTTAAATTCTTATCCCAACCCTAACAAAGAACAAATGATTAAGCTAAGGATTGTATTTGTTGTTATAACTTTAGTTCTAGAGAATTCTTAATTACCAATTCTTATTTGTGCATTTCTATATGAATCCAATTGAATTCCTTTCCATATCATTATGGAAAATTTTATTATTGCAACCCTAACTCTAACACTAATTAAACCTTGACCCTAACCTGATTGAACTCATATTATAACCCTAACTCTAATAGTAATTGAACTGTAATCGTAACCCTAGGTATTGTTGAAACCTAACCCTAATTGTATCCAAACCCTAGAGAACTCTGAACCCTAACCCTAAAATAGACAACCCTTACCTTAATTGAACCCTAACTCCAATCCTAGCCCTAATTTAAGACTAACCTTAACCCTGACTTAATTAAACCTTATTGAATTATAACCCTAATTGATCCCTAACCCAAATTGAATACTAATTGAACCTTAACCCTAAGTGAATAGCAACCTTAATTAAACTCCAACCATAATCCTATTTGAATTTTGACCCTAATCATAACCATAATTCAACCCTAACCTTAATTGAACCCTAACCCTAAACATGAGTTCAATTAAGTTTAAGGTTCAAATAGGGTTAGACTTTAATTAAAATTAGGTATAGGATTCAATTAGGATTAGGGTTGGGGTTGGGGTAAAGATTAAGGTTCTATGATAGAGCTTGGGGTTAGTGTTAGGGTTCAATTGGGGCAAGGGTTAGTATTAGGGTTAGGGTTATGGTTCAATTAGGGTTTCATTAATGTTAGTTTTAGAATCATAGTTATGTTTAGGGTTGGATATAAAATTAGAGTTAGGTTTGAAGTTAATTAGTGTTAGTTTTAGGGTTGGGGTTATGGTTAGACTTATAATTAATGTTAGTATTGGGATTAGATTCTATCACTTTAATAAAAATAATCTTCTATAAATTCATTCAATATTTTTTTGAAATTATATAATTTAAAATATTTTCAAATTTACCTATGTTGATATATGACAGATATAACAAATCTAAACTCTATACCATTTATAGTTAACTTGACATTGTGTATAAAAAGGTTTAAGTTATGAATGCTATAATATAAAAAATAAATGTGTTTTCAATGTTTATTTGTTAGTTTAAAAGATGTTCCAATAATGTTGCAATCACTAATGACTAATTTTTTCTTTCAGGATGGTTAAAATAGATTGGTAAGTAAATTTATCTATAATAAGTAAATTTATCATTATTTTTTTCTTGATAAGTAAATCAATATTTCATAAATTTATCTATAATTATTATTTAATTTTTCTTAATTATATTAAATAATATTTTATTAAATTGTTAAAAAATTTAAGTTTCTTATAAATAATTTTATGTATTTTTTATAATTAACTTGATATTGTGTATAAAAGTTTTAAGTTATGGATGTTATAATATAAAAAAATAAAATTGTTTTCAATGTTTATTTGTTAGTTTGATGTGAGAACAATGTTGCATAGTAATGATTAATTTTTTCTTGATTGGTTAAGTGATATTGTGAAATTATTCTATGTTAATTTAATGTTATGAATGCTATATAATATAAAGAAAAATATTTCTACTATATTTTTAATGCATCTTTATATTTTATAAACAAACATCTAAAACAAAAATGTGATTGTAAAAAAAATACAAATAAATGAGTGAACATACATTTAAAGTTAAAAGTGAAATTATAAAACAAATTGTAAATTTATTTTATTTTTCTTTTATAAATATAATTTTTTCATTTGTCATCCACCTAGTAATGCCTACTTCTCCTTTTAATGAATTTTTTATTTTGCAAGGGTTGATTTAGTGTTATCATTGATCTATTTCCTACAGATATCAATGGTGCCCGCCATCCTGTGATCGGGAATTGAAGGATCGTGAAATCATGGGAGGGCGCCATGTGTCCTATCTGGGGGATCAAATTTGTGCTATCATTGACCAACTGCCATTTGATCTGAGTCGTTCCCCGCCATCCCGCGATGGTGCTTGGGTTGATTACGAAATCACAGGCGGGAGCCACACGTCTCATCCGATGAAGCTTAAAGAGTAAAGGAAACACTAGCCGACTTTAAATGTATTAAGGGTGGATTACTAAAGTGTTCTTGAGACACACATGTTCTAAATCAATGGATATGTTATAATCTGCTGGAAAAGCTGCTCGAAATTTAACGACATGGCTGTCGACTGTGTTAAAGGAACAAGATCATTGATGCTTAGGATCAACGGTTGCCCGCCATCACGTGATCAAAAGTTTCAGGATTGCTATATCATGGGCAACAGTCACGTTGAGTTCCTTCGTAGTGTATGGTAAGGTGGGCCCCTTATCATCATCTTGACAATTGTGTCAGCTTGTTTTGAAGGTCACTGTCGATGATTTTATTTTGTAGAGGGTTGAATTAGTGATGCCGTTGATCTATTTCCTATAGATCAATGGTGCCTGCCATCCCGTGATCAGGAATTATAGGATCAAGATATCACGGGCGCTTGCCACATGTCTCATTTGATGAGGTCTAAAGAGTGAAGGAAGCATTAGCCAGTTCTAAATGTGTTAAGGGGTGGATTACTAAAGTGATTGTGAGATGCACATGCTTTATTTAAATGTGGATGTTATAATTTTGAGGGAAAAGTTGCTCAATAGTTAATAGAAAGGACGGCGACCATTTTTGAAGGAGTAGGATCTCTGATGAGAAGGATCAACAGTTGCCTGCCATCTCGCAATGGTAAATCGAGGGATTACGATATCACAGGCAACCGCCACGTGATTTTCATTTGCGGCTTATGGCATGGTGGGCCTCTTATTGCCGTGTTGGCAATTATGTCAGCCTATTTTGAAGGTGGTCGTTGATGATTTGATCAAATTGGAGGATCAATAGTTCAAATTTAAATCTGTATCAAATGTGGTTGGAGCCATTTGTGCAGCCCGTGAGTGAGCTTTAATGGTGGATGAGACATCTATTGGAAAGATTTGATCGACATAAAATCAATTTACTTACTTCATTTGTATCATAAGGCATCCAAGTATTTCATAAAAAATAGTTTCAGAGCCAAAGGTGAAATTGCGAGCAATTGCAGCCAGAAATTGGAGTTTGTGCAAAAAAATCCATGAGTTTATTTTCTCTGTTTCCCAGTCATTCTACACCTAAATTTGGGAAGGGGGGTCTACTATGCATGTCATTGAGCTCATTAAAATCTTTTGTTGGGGCTATAGTTTAATCATAAATTGTGAGGAATTGTGGTATTTTTACTTTGTAATTTCCTATCTCTGCTTAGTCATAGCCACTTGAAGTGTAACATTGTAGTGAAGCCCTAGTTTGTCTAAAATGGTGCCACCCAAGCAGCACTTTGGCCACATTGAGTATTTGAAAAGAAACTTGTATGATGATTTCCTAGATCAATTTTCGTTGTTAACAAATGATAGAAGGAAGGGTGTAGTGTTATTGCAAGGGAAAATCCTAGGGGAGGGGTTGGTGTATAATAGTTCCAACATTGTTGATGCTAGGGTTCTACTCACTGGCTTAGAGATGTTCAAATTATGGTATGGACAGAGGAATTTGCCTCACCCTTTCTCAAATAGATGGATGTATGACATGGGTAAGCTGGTTGTACCAAATGTGTTCCTTGATGTGGACTTACTTAGGGCAGTGGCCATGATATATGACCCCAGCACACGGGTAATTAGAGATAATGATGGAGGGGTTCTATTAGAAATTAACAGAGAATTTATCCAACATTCTTTTGATTTGAGTGAGCCAAGTGATGACTTGGTTCCTATTAATTTTGAGAAAATGAAGCAAGAGTATACAAAAATGAAATCTCTTTTTAGGGTTAAGCTACTTCCACCTCATCTGGTTAAGGCGCGAGGTTCACAATTTCACATCAGCCCTAGTGACCAGGAACCCTTCAAATTGAATTTTTTTGCAAAGCCTTTGCTAACTACTTTCTATTCACTATGTCAAATTTTGGGTTTCAGTCCTGGTGCAGTAATGTCAATTACATACATGTTCATGGGGATGCAAATACAACACCCTAACTTCTCTTTAACATATGAATTTGCTTTTTTTTTGGCAGAGAGGATAGATGAAGGGTTGTTGAAGCTACAGAAAGGTGATAGTGGTACTCAATTCTTTTGGTATTCCATGTTGATGCATATGTTCCTATTTAGGAATGCTGATTTCTTTGCTGAGAAGATGAACTTAAGGAAATTAGTTGATGGAGAAAGATTGCCAGTACAGATATGGGCTGCAGATCTGTCTTGTAATAAGGAAAACACCAATTATATTGTGCAATTTGATAATTGTTTTGCTTCAAGATTAAGGGCTAGATTGATGGTAAATGTACGTAGGATCCCTGAGGAAGTGCATGATTTCCTTAGGCCAAAGGAGAGGAAACCAGAATTGAGGGTTTTACATAACTGGGGTGACATTATCTCATATCTAGTCAGCACTATCCTGGGAATATATGGATTTCAAGGAACCCCTCACATACCTCCATACAATGTGCCACCAAGACTAGGGTTTGCAGAAGTTATGTGGCAGATGGGTTGTATTCATGAATACAACCTTATTGGAAAGGGGAAGGGAACATTATTCCCTAATTATACAGTAGTGTCTTACTTACATTTTCAAAGGGAGGTTGGACACATTTTGATAAATTCTTTGTTGATTACCATTTGAGATTTGGTCCAAGGCGACAACATGATCCTGAAGGTTTCTTTGCTCTTTTCAGACAAAGAATAAAAGGTGGCAAGTTTGCACATGAGTTCAATTTCCCTAAGGACCTAATTAGAAATGAATTTGATTTAAATAAGTAGGGATTGAACAAGGAGAAATAGATAGTTTATAGTAAGCTACTAGATATTGTGCATGAAATGGATTTGAATTATGATCCACTGATGGAATTCACTCCATACCATAAGAAAATTTATTTTCTGATGAAAAACTTCAAGAAGATTATGGACACCTTGACAACCAAAAGGATAAATTTAAGGCTAAGCCTGGATATGCAAGGACAAAGTGATAGGCCAATTGAAACAAGGTCAATATATCAGCCTACAAAAGGCAGCCCATCTATAGGAGGAAAAGGGATACTAGCAGTGATGAGGAAGAAGTAGACAGAAAGGAGAAACAAATAATGAAGGCACCTCCACAACCAGGTCCAAAATTCAAAGTACCTGGGGCAGTTAAGATCATTGAATTACAGTATTCACCAGAGCACAGTCCCCCATCACCACCATTTGAGCCATGTCCTAAGAGGAAAAGAACTGATCACCCACTTGAGGATCTGACAAATAAAATTATTGTTACTATCAGAACATGTAGGTTGGTATGCCTTCCCCTCCTAGGTCAGCTGAATTGGTTTTATCTGATTTGGATATGAAGGGTAAGAGTGTGCAGGATGCAAGAATGAAGGCTTGCAAGGAGTTCTTTGATGACAATGCATTTGCAAAGACTCTTGTATTCTTGCAATTGACATGGAGGATGAAATTTGAGGAATATCAAAATAAATGCAAGGAGAGAAGAGAACTAAGGCTCGACAGGTCAGATCAGGAGAATGATGAAGAAGTAAAAGTTGAACTAATAGAAGAGTTCAAAAACATCACTCCTAAAGAAGGGAGACAACTTGTGAGTCAGGCTGGTGTTTTGATTTTTCCTGAATGGGACATCATAGATGCAGTGGCTTTCAATGCCATTATGAAGTCCAAGAATCCTTTTCAGGATTCTGAAGAAGTTAAGGCAACATTGTAAAACTTTTCCTTCATTGAAGAATATGAGACCTTAGCAATTTGGGCATTGGCTCCACAAGGAAAAAATCCAGACATTGTTGATATTAATCCAAATTTCAAAGGAGGATTAATAATAAAGAGGGCTTCAGAGACTTCAACCACCGAAGCCACTAATTTAACTATGAATGTGGCCAAGTTGGCCCAAAAGACTGTTGAAAGGGAGGAGGATGAAAGAAAGAGCCTAATGGAGAAGTATAACATTTTAATTGAAGAATATAGTAAAATGCAATAGAGGAATGTTGAGCTACAAACTGAAGTGGAAAGGTTCAAGTATAGACATATTGGGGAAACATCTAGGGCTCCAGGAACCAACACATTACCTCCCATAGTAGGGTCAATGCCTCCTGCTTCTCCAAATGTTTCTACACCAGGGTCTCCTATTCAAAATCCTGCTCTCACCCCTCCTCTAGAACAAATTGATGTTGAAACAAAGTGCTCTGTTGATCCAACAATGAGGTAGCTAATACATAAAATTGATGAATTACAGACATCATTAAGGGTAAAAGAGGAGGGTTTTCTTTCAAAAGAAAAATAAATTGTTACTACTATTTTGGAGCATTTAAATGAAAGGGTAGATAATAAATTTCCCTCTATACATTCTTTGTATTCTTTGCTATTTGAAGCAATAAAGAATATTGATAGGGATTAGGGGATAGTGATTCCAATAATTGAAAATTGGATCCCTAGGGAAAATGATCTAGATATTATGAATAAAGCCTCAAGGTTTGATGTAAATAACAGGCCTCAATCATTGAAGCCTACTTATATATTAGTGAAATCATTGCAAGGTTTTCAGACCTTACCAGATGATTTAAGTAGGAAGATTAGGGATTTGGTAAATAATTTCAAAGATTGGGGTAACACACTGTTACCTGATATAATTGATGAGAAGGAGGAAATCAGAAAACTCCAACAATGGCAAGATCAAGCGAGTAAGGTCATAAATAATCAAATTAAAGTAATTTGTGATGACTTGGATTATGATTTGTTGGTGAATTGTATGGATAAGATTATTGGTACTGGCTCATTTTTGGAATCTTTTGAAAGAGATGATAATCAGGTAGCGGTAAAGTATATGCCTTATAGTACAAAGGTAAGTGAGGTGATTAATTTTGACTGGCCAACTGACGAAGAATACCAGAGGTGGGTGGCTAAGTATTTGAATGATGATGAGTTAAAAGAGTGGGTTACAGACAGGTGGCAAATTAGATACTGCAGTTACAACGATTCTAGTTTTGTGTTGATGGCTTTCTTGGTGTGGGTTTCAAATGGTTTTTTGTTATTGCATCAACCTTCCTCTGCTGACATGATGAACGAGAATATGCTCTAAGATGGTTGCAGCTGTAACAATTTTTGGAATATCATCAGGTGCTCTAATCGGCTGGTGACGTGTGTACTTTCTGGCCCGAAGCTTGTTTTCTCCATTTTTCTATAAGAAGGATTTCAAGGCTAGAAGTACGGGTTAGCAAGTTAGATAATTTTGATCGAGTCTAGGCGAAGTTGTAGAGCTGATTGTAAAGATCAATGCTTTTAGAGAGAAATGCAATTTAGGTTCTGAGTCACTCTGTGATAGGTTTTAAGTTCATGAGGATTTAATGTTGCATAACAGTATTAGCATTTGAATTGAAATGATAATTTCAAGCTCATCTCTCTCCATTATATGTGCATATCTAAACTTGGAATAAAATAACTAAGGGTTGTTTCATTCAGCTCACTGTTGTAGTGTGTATGATTCTATTTTAGCTTTAATTCAAGGAATTAATTAAAATGCTTGAATGGGATTGTAAGTAGACATGTTCTGCATATCCAATGATTTTAGAGAAATACAATTTAGGTTTTGAGTCATTTTGTAACAGGTTTTGAGTTTATAGATATTTAATGTTGTATAACAATACTAGCATTTGAGTTGAAATAAAAATCTGAGCTCATGTCTCTACATTGTACATGCATATCTGAACTTTGAATGAAATAACTAAGGGTTGTTTTATGCATCTCACTATTGTGGTGTGTATGATTCTATTTTACCTTTAATTCAAGGAATTAATCAAAATGCTTGAATGGGATTATAGGCAGATATGTGTTGTATAAGGATTTGATAAGTAGTCATGAGTTAGAATGCATACTGATGAAATTGTAATGCAATATTGTCAAGGATCTTATATGTGATGTATTAAATCTATTATAAACCTCTAGATGCTTATGAATTTGACTCCTACAATGGATATATGGCACTAATCTAAGTTGTAATTATTAGTGTAGTTCAGTATTTGTTTGTCTTTGTCTAGAGCTTGCTACAAATTGCAAATCATTGACTATCTTATACAATGGATTGTGTTTAGTTATCTCATGCTCCAAATAGTTGATATTGTCTATGAAAAGCCAATTCTAGTTGATATTATCTTATCCTGTTGAGCTATTAAGTGAGATCATCTGCTATTGTTAATGTTGTTTATAATAATGGTGTAGAGATTGTAAACATATTAAGGGATCACCCTCCCGGCTCTTGTAGAGCCCAAAGTGTAGGAGGCTTTTAAAGTCCTCGTTAGTTGGTCTAGGTCCTTCGAACTGCCTTCGATTGGAATTGGAAATTCCATAGGTATATTAGAAGACAAACCTGGTTACATTGTAAAAATAACCAACATACACGTCAACCACTGAACAACCACCTCTACAACTGACTTTTTAATCTTTTATGATCACATGAAACATAAAACACACTAATTTCAAGGTTGTTAACATCACTATTGATTTTTTTTAATTTTTTGACCTTTCAAACATTAAAAGGTACATCATTAAATTAATTATGTAATAGCATAAAAATTAAAAACATCATGAATTAATTATGTAATCACATAAGTCAAATATAATTCTATCAAGAAATTAATATCAAATAGATAATATAATAGCATAACTTATACATTTCAATGTCATCGATCTTCTTCTTCATCCAACTCTTTGTCTATATCATCTGATGTAGATTCGACATTGTAAGGATTGGTCATATCATCATCATCATCGATATCAGTTTCAATAATGTCATCATCCACATGGATGTCATCTTCATGAACATTAACTCCTACATCATCATCATCTAGTTCCTCCTCTTCGACATCTTCTCGAGGGACATCATCAACTAACCGTTCATCCTGATCATCATCTACATCATCTTCTAGTTCTTTGGTATCTTCTTCTTCCACCACATTATACTTTAGTGGCCTTCCTCTTGGATCATGTCTAACAACAAATGACCAACCTGGTTTACCTGGAACCTCTGAGTAAAATACCTGTTCACATTGGCTTGGAAGAACATAGTGCTCATTTCCAGCTCACTCGATCAACCTTGTATTAACCATGGTAAATCCATTATCATGTTCAATAACAGTTCTCTCAAGATCATTTTCATCCAATCGTAGCTTGTACCATAGGACGACAAAAAAAATTAATCTGAAGGACTTAAAGTAACACTCAAGTATATCATCCAAAATCCCATAGTATCGATTTTCTGAGACTTCTGGATGTATGTCGCTTCTACATGAAACATTTGTCACCTGAAAGACTGCAGTTATACCAAAATCACAAGTTTTCTTCATGTCATCCAACATTTTGATTCGAAATTTACAACCATTACACCACATAGCCTTGTGTTGTTTCACCTGCAATATGTTAAACATGTAAAAAATATTGCAATATCGTTAGTTGATAAAAATATTTATTCTTGGCTGAATGTATGCAAAGAAAATAATCTCAAGATATATATACATCAATATACTTGAAAATAATTAAATAATATGGGTGATTAATATATGTATAGGTACCTGTTTATCTCTTAAACCATATGCTAAATCAATTTCCCTTTGTGTAACATTGGAATCTCCATTAAGATCAACTTCTTTAATCAATGAAGCCACACCTTCCCATGTTAATGCACGACCAGATTGTTGACATCGTTCAATCCATACCATCATCCAATCAAGATTGTTGGTGATGTACAAATATAGTGCATCCCACTCTTGACCAACTGTACCAAAAAAATTAAAATTCATAAACGACGTATAATTAGTTAAATACTACAATATACGACCTTAATTTATAATTGATGTATATTGAAGATTAAAAATTAAATAAGTACAATATACATAAAAATCATATGTAAAATTCATTCCAATTAATCTCCATGACCATCTTATAATTACCTCTCACTTTCCTCAATCTACCTTTCCCCAATAGGCACTCCCCTTTGAATTTGTTAATGGAGTTGGGATCCCAAATGCGATCTACATGGATCTTTGCTACAAACTTAGGAAAATATTCACTAATGTACACCATGGTCTGGTATACCATAGAACCCTCATGATGTGCTCTTTGTCTAACCAAAGCCTTAAAAAATTTCAAGTGCCTCTCAACCATCCACATTGACCTTCTGTGTATAGGTCCACACAATTCAATCTCCTCAACTTGGTGTATGAGGTAGTGTTCTTGTGCATTGAAAAATGTTGAAGGTAGACACTTTTGCATTTCACACATTAGACGAGGAATTTTTCTCTTCTAATAATTTATATCTTCTTTATGGATTTCTTTAGATGATAGCCATCTATAAGTGATTCAAGGCAAAATATATTAACGAGATTTAACAAAAATATACAATATATTACATAACAAGTAAAACAAATGGCAATTATAAGATGTATACAGTGAATTGAACAAATCTCGCTACTTACCTCATGTATTTTCCAAGATCATATATAACTTGCTTGATATTGTTGTCAAAGTTCTCCGAGAGAGATAGAGGTAGAACGTACTGCAACAATTATAAAATGATCTTTTCATTATTTTTCCAAAAGTAGTAAATACAATACATTGAAAAGTACATGCATTATACAAGTGTATATAATATACCAGAATAATTACCTTAATGAAGGTATGCCAATCATGCGTTTTCATCCCTGACCCAGATTCACCTTTCTTTTTTATTATATTGTTTATGTTCACAACAAATCTTGTGGGAAATAAATTTTTTTGTATGACTTCTTTTATAGAATTGCTTTGCTGCTCTGTTAATAGCCAAAGAAGGGCACTTATATTAATTTTTTCTCCATCACTATTTAATTGAATGAAATTTTTCATTGCATGATTGGCTTCCTGAATGTCACTACAAATTTTGACAATTTTTTCTTTGTCATGCCTTCCATCCAATATTTTCCATAACTTTTATGTTATATTCTTTCTAATATGCATTGTATCAAACAAATACAAAATTTGTAGCTGCTCATAGTAGAGCAACCTACTAAATTTTTTGGGATAACTTTTCAGACCCTATGGAAGCCGGCCATTAATGCCTTGACGACCTTCATGAAGCATATAAGTTAAACAAATTAACAATGACAATCATTGTCAATTACAACATGAGTAAACACAACACAATATAAAAATATAAATTCAAAACATATCATATATAATAGATAAACAATTTGATCTGATCCATAACCTTGACGATTAATTCTATTATATTCTAGCTTCCATAGGCGAGGTGACATTCTTCATGGTTTTGATGTAGTCTCCTCTTTCCCATTGAAAATATGTTTTTTAGTAGTTCGATACTTATTATTTCTATGGAGGAAGTGCCTATACTTATCAAACACCTCCTTTCCTAAACTTGTTGAACAACGAGATTTCATCTTTGGACCACAAATTGGACATGCAAATTTTCCATTTGTTTGAAGACCTGCAAGATGATATATAATTGGATTAAATATGTCAATTTTTATAATTATTTATAATGAATAGATTATTTTAAAAAAATTCATGATATCTACTTCATCAAATTAAATATTGTTAAAGTGCAGTCAAACATTATAACATACCACAAAAATGTGTTAGCCCTAGGGCATCATGAATTTTCCATACAGGCATTACATGGAATTGAAATTATCTTTGTCCTATTGGTTTGGAGACGTCATACATAGTGACGCCATTCCATAACTTTAGTAACTTGTCGATAAGAGGCTCGATATATACATTCATATCTTTAACTTGGTACTTACCTAGTTGAATGAACATAAACATTACATAATTATTATAACTATTTTTCTGCAATATATATAAATTAATGTGCATGACTATTGAATGAAAAAAATATAAGTCATTATGCAACAAATAAGACAAATGAGATGCTACTATGATAAAGAAAATTGATGTAAAAAAATACCTAGAACAATCATTGACAACATTATGTGCTCCCTCTTTATTGACATCCATAGAGGAATTTTATTGTTGATAACAAACACAGGCCACACTGCATAAATAGATCTCAGCTCTCCAAATGGATTGACACCATCCGCTCCCAATGAAAGCCTGAGATTATGAGGTTCTTCTTTAAAGTGTGGCCATTTTTCCTCCATATCCCTAAATGCAGAACCATCTGCAGGCATTCGAAGAATGTCATCTCCACTTCTATTCCGTGCATGGTAATCCATCAATTGCGCTAAGCTTTTGCACCTAAATAATCGTTGCATATGTGGAATAATGGGAATATAATGAAGAACCTTGTGAGGCACCTTTTTTGTTAGTTAATCTGTTCGATATCTACTGATATGACATTTTGGGCATTCTGTTGCAAATTCCTGTTGTTTATGATATATAATATGATCATTGGGACATGCATCTATTGCTTGATACTCCATTATGATATCTTTCATAATGGAACATAAATGTCGGTATGAGTGAGGTAAAATATTTGATGGTGGTAACAAAAATTCACCAATCAATCTACAACAAAAAATAATTTTTTTATATAAAGAATATTAATGGTACATATTTCATTCTTTATTTAATAGTGATGAACTAACAACAATTAAAATAGATGAAAAAAGATGACATATATGACATACCTTGACATCTGTGAGATTGCTATGTTTGATAAACCATTCATAACCTTCAAATTCAACAACAAAAATACAACAGAGAGAAGAGTTGTTTCATAGCCTTCATAAAGGGGCTTGTATGTATTGTCAAGTATAGGTGAATCATGAACATCATCCAAGTAATCTTGATCATCATGGTCAGCTCTGCCACTGAATGTGTCATGGATCAATGTATTTGTACCATCATCTTCAACTATGTTTTCTGGTGCATGATCATCTTCTTCCATAGGATCATTAACTTCATCTTCGATATTCACAGCTCCATGTTTGTCTGCTTGCAAAACCACATTCTGCGGGCCGTGATAATCCATATCATCTACCCTAGGGTGCCCCACCTTTATAATAATGATAGACACAAATAAACCATGATCATGATCAAGTGATTATATATATATATAAAATGTTAAAACAATATAAACATTTACAAATTTAATCAATATAAACACATAATGAACAACTTACCAATGGACAATAATCATGCCCCCCTTCAAAGTGACCATGCTGCCTACAATGTTCTCAGCTTTGTTGTGATTAAAATTCATCTCGTCTTTAAGCCCTTGCAATTATTGCAAGGACAATAACATTTCCCATCACCCTTTCTTTTCAATCTAGCCCACAATCTATCAAGTGTCTCTTCATTTTGTTCTGGACTTAATATTATCTGACATGATTTTTCTTTACCAAGCTTGACTATTTAGATCTTCAAAAAATATCAAACTCACACTCCAATAATTTTTATTCATATTCAGGTAACATAATCTAATAATTCTGATATTTTAAACCAAAATTTTTTGGCATGCAACCATCCCTGCAAAAGAGAAGATACTCTGAAGTTAATGACCCCAAAAAACACTTTAAAATGCTAATTCCAAAACTTATTAAATTCTGATTTTACTATGATTTCCAACTATTAAGACTCCTAAAATCAGAATATTGAACTTGATCGCAAAATTCCTACAACAATGGAGGTAGCGAGCTAGTAAGAGCAAGTGACCCATTCCTAAGGAGCAACAAGTAAGAATCATCATTGTTAATGTCAATACGGATTTATCCTTTTAGTTAAAGATGCAATGTGTCACTTCATATGGTGAGCTTATCCCTAGGGCCCTCAACATTGAGAGAGCCCTAATAAAAAATAATAGAAGCATTGGTAAGAGCATGATTAGGGTACAAACCCTAGGCCTTTGTAGAAACATAAACAATAACTATAGCGGATTAGTAAGGTTGCAATACCAGAAAGATTGAGACATTGTAGGTAATAAAAAAATCTTGCAATATAAAGATTGTCGCCAATAACAAGAATACTATGTAGCTTAGTGACATTTGTAAATGCAATCGACGGTAAGAAGAATGATAGTCACTTGAGATGTGACATTCAAAAAGAGGCTGAGCAGTGACAAGATAATAAAGCTCAAACCTTGCATAGTAAAGTGGAGATTTTAACAGTGAGTTTCCTTACCCCCTTGCTGACCTTAAGGGTTTTTCAAATGCTTTTGGTAGTGTTAGAAAAGGAAAATGCAATCAGGGAATGACTATCCAAATGAAGTAATAGTGGTAATCATAGGTTCAATGTTTCTTCTTATCCATTAATATTGTATAATGGAGGTAGTGGATTGCATGTTTGAGCAGTGTTTTGAGACTCATAAAAGATGGGATAATAGTGAATAATACCTTGTGGACTGTGAAGTAGTGTCAATAAGGTTGAAGGATCTTAAGAACTACAATACCATGAAACAATGAGTCCCCTCGTAGTAAGTAGGCACCATAGGGCATAGTTTGATTTTATAGAAGGATGCTCATGAAAGGAATCTTCAAGTGATAGTGAGTGAGCTGTTTGAGATTGTAGTTGAGGGGCAATACCCAGTCTTAAAGGAAGTTAGCAAAGCAGTAAATGTGCAATAAAATTGAATCGTACACAACAAACAATTCACAATGTTATCTTCCATAATGCCTTGAGTTTGAAGACAAAAATCTCATTGTATCTTCATGATGAAAGTGGTGACCTTAATGGTCAATCACTTGCAACCATGATTTTAAAACATGTTATTGTCTTATGGAGGCAATATTTTAAGCAAGGCAGTGCGTGGTGGTTTGGAACAATGGAAGGTACATGAAGGACTTGCTTTATATGCATACTATGCAGTCTAGCTTAAGACATCATTCTTAGAAGAGATTGAAGGTGGATTATGGAACTCAAGGGTTACCATGAAAAGGATTAAAGCAAAGACTGAGATCTATTTAAAAGCCACGGTCATGAAGATATTAAAGATGTCACATGCAAAACCCTAGTAGCTGGAGTAATGAATACAATGCCAAAGAGGATAGTGTGTTGGGGCATATTTAGGAGATCTCCACATTATCTAATTATAGGGAAATACATCATTTATTTATTTTTTAATTAAAGAAATCATTCTAAACCCTATATAGGATACATTGATACTTCAAAAGCCTCTGAAGGAATTTGAGATTATGCAAATATATGTCAAGTAACATTCATAAAGGTTTAGAAAATCTTGATCACTCTCTAGAATAGCCCATTAAACATGGGTTGTGCTTGAATGCACTACATAATTGATATAACACAACCACTCTGCATATCAACTAGAGTTATAGGCTCTTTATTGCAGCAAGAGGTAATCACTCTTGATCATGCTATAATTACATCCAACCTGTTAAACTTGAGACAACCTGAATGCACCCAATGATGATTGACACCTACATTATACAACCTGAATTAACTACATTATATGAGTGCCTCCATTTCTATCACAACATAGCCACATTAAACTTGGGTCACACATGAATGCATCCTATATTTTTTATAGCAAAACTATGCCACATGACTAATAGAGTTATGGATCACATAATTATAGTCACAAGAATCTATTCCTTGGTTGTGATCTTATTGTGATTCCACACAAAAAAATATGGACATAAAATTCTCAAAACCCTTAACCTCTAAAAATGAAATCTAATGAGATGTTGCTTTAAAATATGATTTTCAAACCTGGAACTACAAATCTAACTTCACAATTGAATTCTACAAAAAGACAATGACTACCCTCAACCTAGTGATATCTTCTTGAATTTTTTCTGATTTTTCCCAAGAAAATCATCCTTAGTTCTCCATAAACTGTCTCAAGTAGAGCAAAACACTATCACAATAAATCAGGCATGAACTCACTTTTCTTTATGTCAGCCACAATTTGATTTTTTTTAATTTTTCATGTTTTTTGAAAATTTGATGAACGTCGGGGATAAACTTTCAAAAAATTGGAAATTACACATCAAATTTTACAAGCACCTGGCGAACATCAAATTTTACATATTTCGTCGGACAATTTTGTCAGATTTTGTAGTAAAATGTATTAGTGCCTTCAATATTTTCTCAAGAGTTCCAATCATCCATCAAATATCCATCTTACATCCATATCATTATCACCCTTTGATCCTTAAATCATCCTAAATTTTCTCTTTTGTACCTAAAGTTAGATCAATCCAAAAGAATTAGAGAATTCACCTTCCACATTCTTGAAGATTGACCCCTATTTTATGGTGCAAACTAGATCACAACACAAGAGGAAAATGGAAGCCAACAAAGAAAAATCTACTTTGAATGACTTAAGTCAAACCGCTCCCGAAATGAATCCCATTGGGTCTGGCAGTCTCACGGTTAACCTTCATTTTCGCAAGACCATCAAGAGGAAGGTGTCCAAGTGGAGGATTTTACCAATAATTCCTTTGGAATGTCACATGGGGAAATCACTTAAATAATTCAAAATCTAGAGAATCATAATATTATCAACATCATGATGAGAATAAATCTCTCACTATACATGCTCAAATTAGAAAAGAAAGGGGCTAAACTCCCCTCCAATTTCAATGTGAGCATTATTGTGGAACCATCTTTTGGATTCATGCCTCCAATCTCATCTACCATCCCCATTTCATCTACCCCCTCATTTCAAAGCATCACTCAAAACATCCCACAAATCACATCATCCATTTCTCCAATGCAGCCCGTTGTTAACAAAGGAAGTGCATTTCTCAATGCATTGCAAACACATCCTCTTGTAAAAAATCAGGATTTGGATGCAAACACCATCTTGGGACAAACCGTACCCCAAAATCCATTACATACATATGTCCCTCTCACCTTTCATGATCCAAATGACCCATCATCATCATCATTCCATGCAAAACCCCAAACCTCTCTCCCCATAACCTCCCAAGGAGAGGGTGACATGTTCGGACTAGGGGGAATTTTTGACACTACACCATTTCCTCAAGAGGTTACACCCCTGACATTTCCACCACTTCTGTCGATGCCATCATCATCCACACCACTTCTTAGCTTAGGGCTTCCCCCTTTACCAAATATCAATCAAAATCAAACCAACATCCCGAACATCAATCAAAACATCACGCTAAACTCTCAAAACTTGCCATCGATATCACAAAAAAAGATGGCAACCATCCTGATGACACAAAATAGAACCATCACATCATCAACCACCCCCCTAACATCTCAGAACATGGTCTCTCAAGGACCAACCACATCGATCACACCATCTACCACTCAAATCCCAATCACCAACATGACAATTCCTCTCACCACTACAACAAGCACCATTTCAAATCCACCACCACCACCAACACCAAGCTCCAATACATCAATCCAATATGGTATGGTGTTGCAAGCCACTCAATAAGATTCCTATCAAAAGGAACTCCTACAAGTACAAAAAAAACAAGCCACACAACTAGCTGCTCAACAAGCCAGCTAGCTGCTTAGCAAGTCGCTCAAGTGGCACAAGTTTCTCAAACTTCCCAAGTCACATAACAAGCGCAGTAGGCTACACAAGCCCAAGCCTTATTGTAGCAATAGCAAAAATAAGCCGCTCAAGAACAAGAACAAGCTCAAGCTGCACAAGCTCAAGCTACACAAGATCAAGTTGCACAAGCTCAATCACAAGCTCATGCCCAACCTCGAGCACATGCTCAAGCCAAAGCCCAATATCAAGCACAATAAGCATAGGCACAAGCACAGTATCTTGCACAACAAAATGCAACAAAACAACAAGCATATCAGCAAGCACTAAAAAAGTATCAAGAACAACAAGAAGCAACCCAATTAGTATCTCAACAACAAGGGAAAGAACAAGCTCAACAATAGGCACTAATATCATAGTAGCAATAGGACCAACAACAAGCGTTGTTTGTACAACAAAAATCGCAAGCATACTTGGTTCAGCAGAATATGCAAACATCATCCATCAACATATCAGCTAATCTGCCCATCCCACTGATAATCGAACCACCTTAGAACACTTTCATCCCACCCCCTGATCCAAAAAATGATGTAACAACATAAATCAGGTTGCTCTCACAACAAATGCTCGACCTTCAATCGGGGCGAACCATGAAAACACCCAGCAACTTGTGTCCTTATCTGTTTGACTGAAGCCTTGTAATGAAACCATTCCTGAAGGGATTTGAGATCCACAAATTCAATGAGTAATGTGGGATGGGAAACCCTGAAGATCACATTAGAGAATTCTAGGTTCATTGCATGGAAATCACATATGATGATACCTATATGATGTGGCTATTTCCTAGGAGTTTGGTTGGCCACACCATGGAATGGTTCTCTCACCTACCTACAAGAATCAAAACGTTCCAAGAAATCATAGATGCATTCATCTAAAACTACGCATGCAATATCAGCATGGATGTCAGTCTAGAGGAACTCTAAGCTTTGAAACAAGGTAAGAATGAATCATTTACTTCATT
>VDFB02044631.1:65563-96160 GCA_007258455.2 Sequoia sempervirens | reverse complement strand
ATATATATACATCAATATAATTGAAAATAATTAAATAATATGGGTGATTAATATATTTATACGTACCTGTTTATCTCTTAAACCATATGCTAAATCAATTTCCCTTTGTGTAACATTGGAATCTCCATTACGATAAGCTTCTTTAACTAATGAAGCCACACCTTCCCATGTTAATGCGCGACCAAATTGTTGGCATCGTTCAATCCATACCGTCATCCAATCAAGATTGTTTGCGACGCACAAATGTAGTGCATCCCACTCTCGACCAACTGTATCAAAAAAATTTGAAATTCACAAACGACGTATAATTAGTTAAATACCACAGTATACGACCTTAATTTATAATTGATGTATATTGAAGATTAAAAATTAAATAAGTACAATATACATAAAAACCATATGTAACATGTATTCCAATTAATCTCCATGACCATCTTATAATTACCTCTCACTTTCGTCAATCTACCTTTCCCCATTAGGTACTCCCCTTCGAATTTGTTAATGGAGTTGGGATCCCAAATGTGATCTACATGGGTCTTTGTTGCAAACTAAGGAAGATATTCACTAATGTACAACATGGTCTGGTATACCATATATTCGTCCACCATAGAACCCTCAGGATGTGCTCTTTGTCTAACCCTCAGATGTACAGGTCCACACAATTCAATCTCCTCAACTTGGTGTATGAGGTAGTGTTCTTGTGCATTGAAAAATGTCGAAGGTAGACACTTTTGCATTTCACACATTAGACGAGGAATTTTTCTCTTCCAATAAATATATCTTCTTTATGAATTTCTTTAGATGAAAACCATCTACAAGTGATTCAAGGTGCAAATATATTAACGAGATTTAACAAAAATATATAGTATATTACATAACAAGTGAAACAAATGGCAATTATAAGATGTATACAACAAATTTAACAAATATTGCTACTTACCTCATGTATTTTCTAAGATCATATATAAATTGCTTGACATTGTTGTCAAAGTTGTCTGGGAGAGATAGAGGTAGAACGTACTGCAACAATTATAAAATGATCTTTTCATTATTTTTCCAAAAGTAGTAAACATAATACACTGAAAAGTATATGCATTATACAAGTGTATATAATATACCAGAATAATTACCTTAATGAAGGTATGCCAATCATGCGTTTCCATCCCTGACCCAAATTCATCTTTCTTTGTTATTATATTGTTTATGTTCGTACCAAATCCTGTGGGAAATTGATTTTTTTGTATGACTTCTTTATAGCATTGCTTTGCTGCTATGTTAATAACCAAGGAAGGACACTTATATTAATTTGGTCTCCATCACTATTTAATTGAATGACATTTTTCATTGCATGATTGGCTTCCTGAATGTCACTACAAATTTTGACAATTTTTTCTTTGTCATGCCTTCCATCCAATATTTTCCATAACGTTTCTGTTATATTCTTTCTAATAGGCATTGTATCAAACAAATGCATAATTTTTAGCTGCTCATAGTAGGGAAACCTACTAAATTATCTAGGATAACTTTTTAGTCCATGTGAAAGCCGACTATTAATGCCTTGACGACCTTCATGAAGCATATAAGTTAAACAAATTAACAATGACAAGCATTGCCAATTACAGCATGAGTAAACACAACATAATATAAAAATATAAATTCAAAACATGTCATATATGATAGATAAACAATTTGATCCGATGTATAACCTTGACGATTAATTCTATTATATTCCAACTTCCATAGGTGAGGTGTCATTCTTCGTGGTTTTGATGTAGTCTCTTCTTTCCCATTGAAAAGATGTTTTTCAGTAGTTTGATACTTATGATTTCTATGGAGGAAGTACCTATACTCATTAAACACCTGCTTTCCTAAACTTGTTGAACGACAAGATTTCATCTTTGGATCACAAATTGGACATGCAAATTTTCCCTTTGTTTGAAGACCTACAAGATCATATATAATTGGATTAAATATGTCAAATTTCATAATTATATATAATGAATAGATTATTTTAAAAAGATGCATGATATCTACTTCATAAAATTAAATATTGTTAAAGTGCAGTCGAACGTTATAACATACCACAAAAATGTGTTAGCCCTGGGGCATCATGAATTGTCCATACAAGCATTACATGGAATTGAAATTGAAATTGTCCTATTGGTCTAGAGACATCATACATAGTGACGCCATTCCATAACTTTAGTAACTCGTCGATAAGAGGCTCGATATATACATTCATATCTTTAACTTGGTACTTACCCAGTTGAATGAATATAAACATTACATAATTATTATAACCATTTTACTGTAATATATATAAATTAATGTACATGACTATTGAAAGAAAAAAAAATGTCATTATGCAACAAATAAGACAAATGAGATGCTACTACGTTAAAGAAAATTGGTGTAAGCAAATACCTGGAACAATCATTGACAACATTATGTGCTCCCTCTTTATTGACATCCATGGAGGAATGTTATTGTTGATAACAAAAACATGACACACTGAGTAAATAGATCTCAGCTCTCCAAATGGATTGACACCATCCACTCCCAATGAAAGCGTGAGATTACGAGGTTCTTCTTTAAAGTGTGGCCATTTTTATTCCATGTCCCTAAATGCAGAACCATTTGTAGGCATTTGAAGAATGTCATCTCCATGTCTATTTCGTGCATGGTAATCCATAAATTGCGCTAAGCTTTCACACCTAAATAATCATTGCATACGTGGAATAATGGGAATATAACGAAGAACCTTGCGAGACACCTTTTTTGTTAGTTGATCTATTTGATATCTATTGATATGACATTTCGGGCATTCTATTGCAAATTCCTGTTGTTTATGATATATAATATGATCATTGAGACATGCATCTATTGGTTGATACTCCATTATGATATCTTTCATAATGCCAAATAATTCTCGATATGAGCGAAGTAAAATATTTGATGGTGGTAACAAAAATTCACCAATCAATCTACAACAAAAAATAATTTGTTAATATAAAGAATATTAATGGTACATATTTCATCCTTTATTTACTAGTGATGAACTAACAACAATTAAAATAGATGAAAAAAGATAACATATATGACACACCTTAACATCCGTGAGATTGCTATGTTTGATAAGCCATTTATAACCTTCAAGTTCAACAACAACAATACAACAGAGAGAAGAGTTGTTTGGGAGCCTTCATAAAGGGGCTCGTATGCCTTCTCAAGTACAAGTAAATCATGAACATCATCAAAGTCATATCGATCATCATGATCAGCTCTGCCACTAAATATCTCATGGATCAATGTATTTGTACCATCATCTTCAACTGTGTTTTCTAATGCATGATCATCTTCTTCCATAGGATCATTAACTTCATCTTTGATATTCACAGCTCCATGTTCGTCCGCTTGCAAAACCACATTCTTCGGGTCGTGATAATCCATATCATCTGACTTAGGGCGCCCCACCTTTATAATAATGATAGACACAAATAAAACATGATCATGATCAAATGATTATATATATATATAATGTTAAAACGATATAAACATTTACAAATTCAATCAATATAAACACATATAATGAACAACTTACCAATGGACGATAATCATGCCCCCCTTCAATTTGACCATGTTGCCTACAATGTTTCTCAGTTGTTGTGATTAAAAGTCATCTCGTCTTTAATCCCTTGCAATTATTGCAAGGACAATAACATTTCCTTCACCCTTTCTTTTCAATCTAGCCCACAATCTATCAAGTGTCTCTTCATTTTGTTCTAAACTTATATTATCTGACATGATTTTTCTTTACCAAGCTTGACTATTTAAATCTTCAAAAAATATCAAACTCACACTCCAATAATTTTTATTCATAGATAGGTAACAAAATCTAATAATTCTGATATTTTTACACCTAAAAAAATTTGGCATGCAACCACCCCTGCAAAAGAGAAGATAGTCTGAAGTTAATGACCCAAAAAAACACTTAAAATGCTAATTCCAAAACTTATTAAATTATGATTTTACTATGATTTCCAACCATTAGACTCCTAAAATTAGAATATTGAACCTGATCGCAAACCTCCTACAACGATGGAGGTAGCGAGCTAGTAAGAGCAAGTGACCCATTCCTAAGGAGCAACAAGTCAGCATCATCATTGCTAATGTCAATACGGATTTATCCTTTTAGTTAAAGATGCAATGTGTCACTGCTTATGACGAGCTTATCCTTAGGGCCCTCAACATTGAGAGAGCCCTAATCGCACAAGGAAGCACACACTAGTAGAATTTGGAAAATAAATGACTAGGTGACTAAAACTTTTAGTCACAACAACTAAAAATGACTAAATTCTACTCATTTTTCAACTCAGCTATAAATGAGTAAATAAATTACTAGTTTGGTCGTTGATTAAAAATTATTTAGTCACACAAATAAAAATGACTAAATAGTTAGTCATTTATTTAGTCACAATCCATTTGAATAAATCATTTAAGGAATCAAGAATATAGCCTGCCAAAATACTCTAAAACTTTAAAAACATACCCTAATTTTTTTGTCAAAATCTTATTTTCAGGTGTAGCCCACTAGAATGGAGTTTTCATTTTAATAAACACACTCTAAAACCTTCATCAAAACATTATTTTCAAGCATAGACCTCCAAAATGGAGAAGTGTTTTAGTAAAGAATGACAGAGAACGGTGCGAAGATGTGCGTGAAAGGAGGCATAGGATTCATTGCTGCTTATCTCATTCCTACTCTGCTCAACAAATCTTACGTTGTTCCTCCTGCTATTTGTAATCTAGGTATTTACTTGACATATATTTGCATAATCTCAAATTCCTTTAGAGGTTTCTAAAGTATCAATGTATCCTATATAGGGTTTAGAATGATTTCTTTTAATTAAAAAAATAAATAAATGATGTATTTCCCTGTAATTAGATAATGTGGAGATCTCCTAAATCTGCCCCAACACACTATCCTCTTTGGCACTTTATTCATTACTCCAGCTACTAGGGTTTTTCATGTGACATCTTTAATATCTTCATGACCGTGGCTTTTAAATAGATCTCAGTCTTTGCTTTAATCCTTTTCATGGTAACCCTTGAGTTCCATAATCCACCTTCAATCTCTTCTAAGAACGTTGTCTTAAGCTAGACTGCATAGTATGCATATAAAGCAAGTCCTTCATACCTGCCATTGTTCCAAACCACCACTCACTGCCTTGCTTAAAATGTTGCCTCCATAAGCACAATAGCATGTTTTAAAATCATGGTTGCTAGTGATTGACCATCAAGGTCACCACTTTCATCAAGATACAATGTTATTTTTGTCTTCAAACTCAAGGCATTATGCAAGATAACATTGTGAATTGTTTGTTGTGTACGATTTGATTTTATTGCACATTTATTGTTTTGCTAACTTCCTTTAAGACTGGGTATTGCACCCTCAATTGTAATCTCAAATAACTCACTCACTATCACTTGAAGATTCCTTTCATGAGCATCCTTCTATAAAATCAAACTATGCCCTATAGACTGCCTACTTACTACAGGGGACTCATTGTTTCATAGTATTGTAGATCTTAAGATTCTTCAACCTTATTTACACTACTTCACAATCCACAAGGTATTATTCACTATTCTCCCATCTTTGATGAGTCTCAAAACACTGCTCAAACATGCAATCCACTACCTCCATTATACATTAATGGCTAAGAAGAAACATTGAACCTATGATTACCATTGTTACTTCATTTGGACAATCATTCCATGATTGCATTTTCCTTGTCTAACACTACCAAAAGCATTTGAAAAACCCTTAAGGTCAAAAGGGGGTAAGGAAACTCACTGTTAAAATCTCCACTTTACTATGCAAGGTTTGAGCTTTATTATCTTGTCACTGCTCAGCCTCTTTTTGACTGTCATTCTTCTTTACCGTAGATTGCATTTACAAATGTCACTAAGCTACATAGTGTGCTTGTTATTGGCTACAATCTTTAGATTGCAAGATTTTGTTATTAGCTACAATGTCTCAATCTTTCTGGTATTGCAACCTCACTAATCCACTAGAGTTATTGTTTATGTTTCTACAGAGGCCTAGGGTTTGTACCTTAATCATGCTCTTACCAATGCTTATGTTGGTATTAAAAAACAACCTTAAATATTGGGTTAGAAAATTAGTTGTCTTGACAAAGTTTTGGTATGAACTTGGATTGTATCCTAGAGTGTGTGGGAAGCTTGTGTTTGATCATTAAGGTATGTAAACTTGATCAGGGAAATGTATCCTATATAGCATGGGTCTTGCTTTAATACTTTCCATAATGGTTATTAGTAAATCACATTATTATAGTTTGCGGTAACCCAAGATTGCATTCAAGTGTGTAACAAACTTGGTTTGTAGTTTAAGCTATACACTTTTAAGTAACATTCATAAGGTTTAGAAAATCTTGATCACTCTCTAGAATAGCCCATTAAACATGGGTTGTGCTTGAATGCACTACATAATTGATATAACACAACCACTTTGCATATCAACCAGAGTTATAGGCTCTTTATTGCAACAAGAGGTAATCACTCTTGGATCATGCTATAATTACATCGTAACTTATTAAACTTGAGACAACCTGAATGCACCCAATGATGATTGACACCTACATTCTACAACCTGAATTAACTACATTAAATGAGTGCCTCCATTTCTATCACAACATAGCCACATTAAACTTGGGTCACACATGAATGCATCATGTATTTGTTATAGCAAACTGTGCCACATGACCAATAGAGTTACAAATCACATAATTATAGTCACAAGAATATGTTCCTTGGTTGTGATCTTATGGTGATTCCACACAACAAAATATGGACATGAAATTTTCAAAACCCTAAACCTCTAAAAATGAAATTTGATGAGATGTTGCTTTAAAATATGATTTTCAAACTTGGAACTACAAATCTAAATTCACAACTGAATTCTACAAAAAGACAATGACTACCCTCAACCTGGCGATATCTTCTTGAATTTTTTATGATTTTTCCCAAGAAAATCATCCTTAGTTCTCCACAAACTGTCTCAAGTAGAGCAAAACAATGTCGCAATAAATCAACGAACTCACTTTTCTTTATGTTGCCCACAATTTGATATTTTTCTTATTTTTCATGTTTGTCAAAATCTCAACGAAACTAATAGTCAAAATTTTGACGAAACCCAGGTTCGTTGAAATTTCAATGAATGTCAAGGATAAACTTTTAAAATTTTGAAAATTACACATCAAATTTTACAAGCACTCGACGATACATCAAATTATACATGTTTCGTCAAAAAAATTCGTCGAATTTTGCAGTCAAATGAGTTAGTGAGACCATTCAGGAGCAGCTTCTTCAGGCACAGGGTTTACTAGAGCAGACCCAGAATCATATGCAAGCATAGGACGATTTGCATGTAGAGACTCTATCATCAGTGTAGGCTCAGTTAGTCACAACTCAGTCACAGATTGCAACATTGACAGTTGAGAGGGATGTAGCTAGACAGACAGTCGGGGCAGCCCAGGCTCATATTACTTCGTTGAAAGCCAAGAGGGATGCAACCAAGTTTGCAATAGAGGGTGCTCAGGCTTTTGCCGATAGATTACAGAGACTGGTAGATGGTACCTTCCTCACAAATTACATGCGAGAGGTTGCTCGTATTGGCAAGGAGATTGAGTTTTATAGAGCAAGATATTATGACCCAGTTCCTTCTTAACAGAGAGTTAGCTATGCGAGGTCTTGTTCTGCTAGGTCACGATCCAGGACTATCAGTGCAGGTGTTACCCAACCTCTACCTAGAGATCCCAGTGATCTCGGTTCTTCTAGTGGTAGGGGTCTTGATCCTGCGATGCCTACACCGTCTGGAGCCAGCAACACATGATTGTTGTCTGTGTTACATTTGATATGTGATGTACACTTTGATTATTTTGATATACATCCATTTTTGATGTTATATCTCTCTTCATTTCAGACATCATTGTATACTTGACATTGTGATTTTGATATTTATGAGATGCAGTGGATTCTACGATCTATTATGTGTTCTATATGATTCTCCGATGGATGCATTTAATTCGATGTTCTATATGCTATGTGATGGTTTTATTATTATGATGGTATGCTTTGATATGATGTTGTTCTATTTATGATGCACATAATGGTAATGTATGGATGCATGTTATATGGATACATGATGTATATGGATTCATGATTATGGATTGATGTGTTTAAATGATATACTATATGTGATGTAAATGCAAATATATGGATGAAAATGTTGAATGATAAATGATGCAATAAATAGATGGACTTTATGATCAAATGGATGGATTATATACGGATATGTGATATAATAAATGGATGAATGTAATGAGTTATGATGACGATGTATGTTTGTGAAAATGGAATGATAGAGATATATGTATGTTGAGATTTTTGTTATGATATGATGAGAATGCAAAAATTATTTGATTAAAATGTATGAATGATGAAATGATGATGTAAATGCTTTTTAATGTATGTAAATGAATATGATGATGCAACTATATGATGAGGATGTTTTTGTTAATGTCAAGTATACTCAGTCTATTATGATAAAAGATAATTATTTAATGAATGATTCACCAATTTTGTAAAAAATAATCTACAAATGTAACACTATTATGGATGCAATCTACTTTTACCATGCAAATCAACATGTAAACATAGGCATTTTAACAATACTTTTGTGTTTTGTATCATCATTGAGCTTTTAAAATGTTGAAAGTGAGTACAAGCATCAAAGGTATAATGTAAACCGATGATGACTTGAGTACTACCTTCATGATTTTTGATATTTCAAGCGAACACAAGCATCGGGGTATAATTAAACCAAGATGACCTGAGCATTTCTTGCATAAACAAACAAGAATTAACCACTTTCCTATGTGAATTGGAATGTCATCCATGATACTTTGCAAAGCATTTCTCGCGACGATTCACACAGTAATTATGATTAATTCACAGACAGTAGACAAAAAAAATACCATTTCTTCTTCCTGGCTTCTCTAGTTCAATACATCATTGAGTTGCTCCAAAGAAATGATAACAATGATCAAAAGTACAACATATCTTACATTTTCTTATAGTATTCAATCATTTATTCAGATTAGATCATCCATCCTGATTTTATGATGTTTTTGTTTTTTTGATATTTTGGATCAAACCTAACCTAAAGACCTATCCTAGGGGCCTCGGGGGCTGATCAAAGATTAGCCTTGCCTACGTTATACACGCAGAGACCACGTAGTTCAACTGACATAGACTCATGTTTTTTGGATTTTTGATATTGACCTGTTTGACTTATTTTTGGATTTTCTGATGTGATATGGATGTTTGATGTGTTTTCGATGGTGATTGATATTCCATGTTGGGCTATGCTTCGAACATTGTTTTTGTTTTGTTTGTCTTCATGTTGTTTGTCCCTTTTGTTAAGCTCAAGATTTATGTTGCCTCCAATGATCTTCAGATGCTGCCCCCAAGTCAGGGTGAGACATGACCATGTGATTTGATATGATAATAGATGTAAAATGATGGTAGATGTAACGACCATGACATGTGTCCAAATAGATGGGAGAGCTGATTCAAATCACAAATAGTTATTGTTTCCAAGTTTTCACTATATGCTTTTATTGCATCTTTTCATTATTATTATTTTTTTTTGTATTTTTTTGTCACTAGGATGCCTGTTTGCCAGGTTTTCATCAAGGTAACCCTTTTCAGAAACTAATTCATGCACTAAGTGATTCAGGTATAGAATTTTCTGAGATGGATATTGTTGATAGGTTCATCAAATAGATCCCCTTCTGGTGTAGACAATTGATATGCTCCTAATCCATACACTGATATGATTACAAAGGGACCTAACCAGTTAGGTTCAAACTTCCCTTTCTTTTCTCTATCCTGTTGATTCCTAGGGTTTTCCTTTAGGACCAAGTCTCCAATTTGAAAGACTCTAAGTTTTACCCTATGATTGTAACTCCTTGCCATTTTTTGTTGGTAGGCCTTCAAATGATTGACTGCTTGCTGACGGAGTTCATCTAGTAATTCCAGTTCATGTAGCCTTGAAACTCTGTAATCCTCATCTATTATGCTACCCTTCAATGATACACAGAGTGATGGTATTTCTACCTCAATTGGTAGAATGGCCTCTGATCCATACACCAAGGCGTATGGTGTAGCTCCTTTTGGTGTTCTGATGCTGGTTCTGTAGGCCCATAGTGCAGGATTTAACTAAACATGCCAATCACGTCCAACATTGTTTACTATCTTCTTCAGTATTTTTAGGATTGTTTTATTTGAGGCTTTTGCTTGGCCATTTCCTTGTGGATAGTATGGTGTTGAAAAATGATGTTGAATATGGAATTGTTCACATAATTCCTGGACGTCCTAATTTTTAAAAGGCCTACCATTGTTTGTGATAATGGATTGAGGTACCCCATACCGACAGATGATGTAGTTGAGTATGAAAGATGAAATCTATTTTCCAGTGACAGTTGTTAAAGGAACTGCTTCTATCCATTTTGTGAAATACTCTGTTGTTGTGATGATGAACTTGTGTCCATTAGATGAAGAAGGATTTAGTTTCCCTATCAAGTCTAGTCCCCATTGACAAAAGGGCCATGTGAATTTGAAAGGTTGTAATTCTTGCACCGGTGCATGAATTAGATTACCATGAATCTGACATTTTTGACACTTTTTAACATATTGATATGCCTCCCTCTCCATGTTTGACCAGTAATACCCTAAATGGAGGAGTTTCTTAGTTAGGGTTAGCCCACTTGAATGAGTCCCACAAATACCTTCATGGACCTCTCATAAGGATGTTTCAGATTCATGATGCTCCAGACACCAGAGAAGAGTACCATCTAGACCTTGACGGTAAAGGATACCAATGATTAATGTATGTCACGCCGATTGATGAATAAAGTTACATTTTTAGTTTCTAGAGAGATCAAGAGGAAGAATGTTATCTTTGAGGTAGGTATAGATCTCTCCATATTGTGAGGGTTGAGTGTTGGTTATGTGGCATATGTTCTGTGAATCAGGGTTATCGTATGTAGGATTAGATACTTGTTCAACCATAAACTCATATTGACCTTTCTTTTCTGATAATTGCAAAAGGGAGCCAATTGTTTCCATGGCATCTACAGCTTTGTTTTCTACCCTTGGTATTTGCTCAAACTTGATATCCATAAAGTAATTTTTTAGATCATCTATCATTTTCTTATAAGGCATGAGCTTCTCATCTTTTGTTTGATACTCGTCATTTACTTGATAAATGACAAGTTGTGAGTCCCCATACACTTGCATTTCTGTGATTTTCCATTCAATAGCTATTTTGATGCCAATAATCAATGCTTCGTACTCAGCTATATTGTTTGTACATGGAAACATTAACCTATAGGATCTTGGAATGGTGTGTCCTTGAGGTGTGACAAATAGAATTCCTACACCAACTCTTTTTTGTGTATATGATCCATCAAAATAAAGCCTCCATTGTTGTGTTGTAACATTCATGATGTCGACATCTAGAAATTCAATGTTCATTGGATGACGATCCTATAATGGAGCTTCAGCTAGTTGATCTGGTATTACCCGTCCTTTGATGGCTCTCCTGTCGACATATTGGATGTCAAACTCGCTTAAGATCATGACCTATTTTGCAAGTCTTCCTGTTAGAGCAACTTTATCGAGTAGGTATTTCAATGGGTCTATTTTTTCTATGAGCCTGATTGTATGAGTCAACATGTAGCGTCACAACTGCTGGGTTGCAAATACTACTGCCAAACAAGCCTTTTCTATGAATGTATAGTTTATTTCATATCCGTTGAGAGTCCTGCTAATGTAGTAAACTGCTTGTTCTTTTCCTTCAGAATCCTCATGTGCTAATAGAGCTCCTAAAGATATGTTAGTTGTTGCAATATACAGTAATAGTGGCCTTTCTGCTACGGGTGGCATGAGTATTGGAGGTGACACCAAATACTGCTTTATCTGACTAAAAATTGTTTCACAGTTATGATCCCATTTGAATGAAACATTTTTATGAAGTAGATGATTAAATGGGTGACTCTTATTTGCCAACTGTGAGATAAATCTCCTGATGGATTGTAACCTGCCTTGTAGGGACCGTAATTGACTGATATTTTTAGGTGGTAGAATCTCCATTATTGCTTTAACCTTAGCTGGATCCACTTCAATACCTTTTTCTGACACTATGTAACTAAGAAGTTTTGTTGATGTCACCTTGAAGATGCATTTCTTTGGGTTTAACCTTACATTGAATTTTTCCAGTCTAGTGAAGATTTTATCAAGTATTTCCAGATGTCCTTCCCTGGTGTGTGATTTTGCTAAGATGTCATCCACATAATCTTCCATGAAAGTATGCATCATGTCATGGAAAATTGTGGTCATTGCTCGCTGATATGTCACACCTGCATTTTTCAATCCGAAGGGCATGAAATTCCAAAAAAATGTACCCCATGGGCAAGTGAATGTCATCTTTTCTTGATCTTCAGGTGCTATTTTTATTTTATTATATCCTGAGAAGCCATCCATTATAGATAACATGGCATGCCCTGCTGTTAGATCAACAATTATGTCAATGCTAGGAAAAAGAAAATCATCCTTTGGGCATGCCTTGTTTAAATCTCTAAAATTTGTACATATTCTAATGCTATTATTAAGTTTGGATACTGGCACAATGTTTGAGATCCATTATGCATAATCTATAGACCTGATAAAACCTGCATCCAATAATTTCTTCAGTTTAGCTTTAACCATAAGGGCGATATGGGGATGCATCTTTCTCAATTTTTGTTTGATCAATTTGATTCCCTTTGGTAGTGATAGATGATGCATTAGGAGTTGTGGATCCAATCCTGGCATGTCAGAATAAGACCATGCAAAATTTATGTGTCACTGCTCAAATGATTTGGTGAATTTCGACTTCTCCTGTTCTGTCATGGATGCTGCTAGATGTAAGATCTTTGCCTGTTCAGTTGTTCCCAGATTTATAGATTGTGTCGGCTCTACCATCACTGATGATTTGTCATGGTAATGTTCTGGGAGAGTATCAAATCTTCCATCCTTCAGCACCTCAGAAAGGTTTTCACTGTTGGATACATTCTTTATTTTTATCTTTTCAAAGTCTAATGATGCCTTAGAGAGGTTTTCATCATTAGATTTATTTTTCCTATTATTATTTTTGCAACTGAAAGATTTGGCACCCTCCTATTGTAAAGCATTAATATGAGTGTTATGGATAGTACTTGTATCAGTTTCATCACTACAAAGATAATTTATGATGGCATCATCATTTGAAAAGACTAGTATAAGAATAGGTTCGATGGGTTCCTAGTCAATAAGTTCAAGGTGCATTAAAGGTAACAAGTCATCAATTTGAATAAGGTCAACTGTTGTAAGTGTCATGATAGCTAGGTGGTTAAATTTATTGGTAGGAAGTTTGAGGTCTATGACAGTACTCACCTCCAAGTTTTTTGACTCACTCAATGCCTGATCATCCTCGCTTAAGTCATCAATATTTGTTGATCCCATAAGAAATGTTCTATTTCTTGAACCTTGCCCCTCCTCTCGTATGGGTGTATATACTTGGATAACATCAACCTCTTTGTTAGTATAAGATGTAGCAGATAGATGATCCCATTCATATTCGTTGGAGTCTGTGTCAGAGCCATCTCTCATTTGTAGTATCCTTTCCACTGCTTTTTTGGTTTCTTCCTCTTTTTTGTTCAGTTATGTAGCCTAATCCTATTTTGTCTTTAGGTTGTAATGTTAGAGGTTGAATGGGTTCAATAATACCATCCTTTCTCTTACCAATTGGTCCTTGACCTTTGTAACCCATTTTCTCTAAAATGGCCTTCCCTTTTCCATACTAATCTATTTTGATGTTGACATTCACTGATGTTGATGCTTCCTTGTCTTTGTATAGCCAATTGAGAATGGCTTTGTCTTCTGACTCATCTTTGAGTGTACCTACTTTTATAAACCTTTCATTTAGAGCTATGATGGGTTGTGATGAACTTAAAGTTTTTAATATGGGTTGTCCATATGTTTTTGGTGATGGTAGCAACTGTGATAGGCACAAAGATTGCTCAAGAGAATATTCTCCTAAACTCTTTTCCTTTATTTGAACCTTTTTTGAAAGTTGTTGTTATAAGTCGTTTATAGGACCTTCGGTGTTTGATATGTCTGTGACAGTTGTTTCTTTCTCGAGATTCTTCTTCTCAACCCATTTAGATATGAAATTGGGTTGGTTGTCAATAGTCGATGAAGTAGAAGTATTGACTTCTTTGTTATGAGGTACCAGAGTGTCTTGAGTTGCTTTGAACATGTTGCAAGTCTATGGATTGTTGTTTTCAGCTGATATGGTGACCTTCTGTCTGTTTACTGGAAATTTCAGACATTGATGGTATGTTGAAGGTACCACTTGTATGTCATGGATCCATGGACGACCCAATAGTATGTTGTATGTTAGATATTTGTCTAACATTTGACAAACAATGTTTTTGAAAATCGGCCCTACCTAAATTGGAAGTATGATAAGCCCTTTAGAAGACCTTTCCTCTTCATCATATGCCTTTATTGTTATTTTTCTTTTGGCATCAATGGCATTGTCAGAATAGCCTAGTGCATGAATCAGTTTTAAGGTACAAATATTTAAACCAACTCCTCCATCTATTAGAACACATTTAACATGATGTTTATGGATCAAAACTTCTATATGCAAGGTTGCATTATGTGGGTGATTTAAAGATACATCATCTTGTTCAAAGAATGACATACAATGAGGTGTGGTGAGATGTCCCACCATGGCTTGGAATTGACAAACATCCAAATTATTAGGGACCGTTGTAGCTACTAGAGCTTGTTCTAAAACTTCTTTGTGTGATGGTAAAATTTTGAGAAGTTCTAGAATGGATATTTATGTGGGTATCTTTTGTAATTGGTCTATGATATTGTATTGATGTGATGGGGGAGCATTGTTTTTGGAAGAAATTCCTTTCAGTATTACTCTGGACTACCACCTTGTCGTTATATTGACTTGTGGATGGTCTTGTGTTTCCCTGATCTTTAGGACATTGATTTGATTATCAAATGTGTTTGCGCTTGGCATTATGTTCAGGGATTCAATGTCATTGATGTTTGTGTCATCTTTTTGAGCATCAATGTCATTATTCTCTACCTCGGAAAGGCAAAGAATGGTGGTGTCATAGACATAGTTTATACTTTTTCCCTTACCACTAGAAGAATACTTTCTTTTTTCATAGTTGGTTAATGGATTGGTAAATGCAGCGTGATCATTGTTTTTCTGATTCCCTTCAACAAACACCTTCTTAGCTTTGATCAAGTCTTGTATTAGGTGTTTTAGTTGCATACAGTTGTTTGTTTTATGTCCTTTATTCTCATGGAAATTACAATAATTTGCATCATTCCACCAAGATGGTTTTACCTTTGGCTCCCAATTTCAAGCTTCTGGTAAAGTAATAAGTATGTTTGCAATGAGTTCTCTCATTGTTGATTCCAATGTTTGTCCTAATGGGGTGATTTTTGTCGATTGGATTGTCTTTGGTATGACGTTCATGATTCTCCATTGTTGGTGTTGTTGTTTTGAATAGTGCCCTGACTGTTGTTTTGGTTCTCATTTTGATTTGCTTTGGGAGTTGATGTTGTCAAATTGAATATTGGTTTTGCATTGTCAGTTGTAGGTTCATTGCTTCCAGTATTTATGTTTTTCTGCCAAAATTCTAGCTTGTCATTGTTTCCATAGTGATTTTCATTGTTGGATGTTTCACTATAGTGCTTAATCACTCCTCATTTGACTAGGGCTTCTTCAATTTTGAGCCCATTCTCAATTACTTTATCGAATGTTGGGGGAAATTGCAATTCAAGTCTATAACTCATTTGATCATCTAAGTTGTCTATAAATAATTCAATCTTCTCCTCTTCAGGTATAGATCGAGGATATCTAGCGAACAACTTTCTCCATCGTTGTAAGAATGATAAGAATGTCTCACCATTTTTTTGTTTCAGATTATAGAGATCCTTTATGGTTACGTCATGTGTTATGTTGAAGGAGAATTGAGAAATGAATTTGTTGACCAATTCTTCGAAGGATCTAATCCCTGGTTGTAATTTTGAGAACCATTCCATACAATGGGCCCCCAAACTCCTAGTAAATAATCTCATGAGGTATGTATCCTCCTATGCAAATTCAAGGCTCATTGTTCTGAATTCCCGTACATGGTCAATCGGGTTTGATTTTCCATTGTATTTGTCATATTTAGGAAACTCACAATGCCTTGGAAAGGGTATCATATCCACACATGGATGAAAAGGGTAAGGAAAAATGTCCTTTAATAAATATGTTTTTGTGGTTCCTGTTTGCATGTTTTGAATCTGTTGTTGTAGGGTTTGCATTTGAACTGTCAAAGCAACCACTTGATTTGTATCTTGGGTGTGGTTCTATTTCGTCTCATTGGTTCTAGGTGTTTGCTTCAACCGATTGATGTCAAAATCTTTTGGAAGTTTGGTACCTAATTCTGCTAACATCAAGAGGTATTTCTCCATGTCTTGTTCTAAGACCTTTTCCATAAATTTATGAAAATGTGGGTCTTGTTGGGCATGTTGTATATCTTCTTGTGTTAATTCATTGTTCTCATTTTGTTGGTATCAGAAAAAAAGAGTTTTCTTCAGTCATCTTTAGATTTTCAGTTTCTTTCTCTGAGTTTTTATCATTGCAACCTTGTTAAGATTGGCATACAAGTTTTGTTTGTTTTCCCCTAAACCTAGATCTTCTATGTGATGTTAGTGTCAATTTTATTTTTAAAGAATCCCAATAGAATGATGTATTCTATTTGATAAGGCTAAGTTACAATTCCTAATTACTAAGTTTTTGTTTCGTGATGGTAGGATGTCAAAATCCTGATGAGGAAACTTGGCTCAATAATCTAGGTTTTGTTTTGATAATTGGACACTTTGTATTTTGTCAGATCTGGTGTTTTGTTTGAAACAATTTTAACTTGTAAGAACCTACTTTGTTTCAGGTTTTTAGGACACTGTACAATCTGTAAAATCTTTCTAACTGGTAAAAATATTATGTTTTTTATGTCAAAATGTCTGACAGTTGTTTCAGAAGACTCTTTTTTTTGGTTTTGTTTTGTGGAAGCACTAATACAGACAGAAAAAGTGCTATAACAGAATGTAGAAGCGCTAGAATTTCTAATAAAAGCGTTGTAAAGTAGTGCAGAAGCACTAAGATAGAGCGCAAAAGCGCTAAAAGATTGGCTGATAATTGACACTGGTATATTTGATAAGGACAGAGTGCTATAACATTAATCAGAAGTGCCAGAACAAACACGAGAAGTGCTATGTTTGAATGTGGAAGCGCTATAATCTGGCTCAGAAGCGCTAGAACAATGTGACTAAATTTTTGACAGTTTGGTTTGCTATGGCAGAAGCGCTATAAGATTGTTCAGAAGCATTAAAACAGAGGGTTGAAGCGCTAAAATAGAGTTCAGATGCACTATAGTTTGTTTCATAAGTGCTATAGTTTCTATTTAATGCCAAGCAAGGGGTGGCAATATGGGTCTCTCAACTGTTATGTTCGTTTTCTCTTCTTCTTCGTCCAAGACTATGGAAGTTGTGAGGAATTGATGGGGTGTTTTGTTCTTTTCAAAAATATATGTTCTTGAGCTACTGATAATTTCAATTTGAGTGCCTTCAATGTGCACGTTACCAGGCTAAAATATTGGTGTGGTTAGCCCTGGTTGTTGAATGAGAGTTGTAGCTCACCAAATGGTCATAAGGTATGATGTATGATGGTTTCAATACCTTACTGTAATGTTATTTTGGTGCAGGAGCACCCATAGGTTATCATAGGTTGTCTAGGACAGTCTTGTCTAGGACAAATAAGCAATAAAACTTAGATCACTTGGATGTAAGCCTTATTGGCATTTTTGATTGGGTGTTGATCATCTGATGAAGGTCATGTTGACCATTGGTTAGGCTTAAGGATTTTTGCAAATGAGGTTTTGACCTTTTAGGCCTTTTAGGAGTTTCTTTTCAATTTTTGTAAATAATACTCAATTGGAGTTACAAGCGGCCAAGGAAAGCCCATAACTGAAAGAGAGGCCCTATTTAAAAAATCCTCGACATTGAAGTGGGGTTGGAAGCCTTTGTTAAGTTTTGGAAGTTTTATGAATTCAAGAAAGCAATTGTGTTTAAAAAGTACATTTTTCTGATTTTACATTAAAGTTAGGTTTTAATGGCTTAATCATGGCACTGTAACTTGTGCAGGAGGTAGTGTAGTAGTTATACAAGCATTGTGTGCCATTAATTAGTCTCTTTATTCAATTTCAATCACTGTTTGTAAATAGTTTTGTTTCCACACTGTTGCTGGTCTGAACTAGGCAGTTTTGAGAAAATGGAGTATTAGTTCACTTTCCCATCATACAAATTGTACAGCCCTTTGAGAATAGTGACTAGACTCCATGTATGTATATATGGTAGGATTTAGGGTTTGTGAAAGCATAGGAGCCACTGTGGAAGTCTTGCCCTATGCGAGCCAGGGAAGTGCCTGGCTAGGAAGACTTAAGTGCAGAGCACATAATTTGCAGGGATGACAAATTCTTGACAAATTTCCTTTTGGAGAAGGCAGGTGTGAGTCTTTCCAAGACCTGGTAATCAGGAGGAAACTCCATCAATTCATCTGGTCAGGGAAAGACTTGAAAGTTTGAGAGAAACTGAAAAAGGGCTTAAAAACCCTAGTATTGCCCATTTTCAAGTTAAGGCTTTGTACGGATAGATAAGACCCAAGACCCCAAAAATATTTGTGAGGTGTTTGTATGAAACATGAATCTCAAAGAAAGATTGGGGGTTCTTTGGAAATATTTGGAGAACTAACCTGTTTTCTCGAAGAAGGAGGCCTAATTGGGGCTCCTAGGGCTAGTAGCCTTTTTAAGACCTAAATGAGGGTTTGGTGAAAGCGACCAAGAGATGGAGTCAGGTGGACCTTCAAGAACCGTAGTAGGATGGATTGAAGTCTTTTGAAGTACCTCCACACCCTTGCAAAGTTAAATTCAATAATTTGGAGGTTTGTAGCCTTTGGGGTGAATTAAGGCTAAGGTTAGAGTTGCAAGATTGCACCAAGTCTTGACTTGGTAGCAAGAAATTGTGTTGGTAGTTGGGGTTGGAAAGTTAGACCAGGGGATCCTAAATACTAGAAGATCCTATAGGTTGAAGTGGTGAAGTGAGACACCTTAGAGGTCTTCCAAACAAGACCTAAAGCCTGAATCAGTGATTGATTCACCCAACCTCCCTATCATATTCATTACCTATTCCCAGGCAAGAGGTAGTAGCATGGGTCTTCCTACTGCTATGTTTTTCTTTTCTTCTTCTTCATTTAGAACGATGGATGTTGTAAGAAACTGATGGGGTGTTTTTTTTTCCTCAAAAATAAATGCCCTCAAGCTACTGATAATGTTGGTTTGGTCATTTTCAAGATGTATAAGGCTAGGTTGTATGATAGGTGGTATAAGGCTTGGTTTCTGAATGGGAGTTGTAGGTCACCAAATGGTCATAAGGTGGTAATTCCTTGATTTTGGATGTCAACCTAAGGTTTCAAAAGATTTATCTATCGTAAAAACTGATCAGGTCTGGTGGAGTATTCTATGGCAGGTTGTGGAATGGAGGATTGACGAATACATTGACTATGGTTAGATTCATGTGAAAGAGCGCTTCTCTGAATATAGGCTTGTGAATTCAAAGGTTCCACAACATAATCATCAGTGTAACCCCTATCAAAATAATGAAACCTATGGAGGAAAGTTCTATGATGAAGCAAAGTCTTCCTATTATGATACAAGAAATGTTGTCTTTACAAAAGATGTCTGTAACTAAGTGGTGTCTTAGGTTTTCTAATTCTCTTGGAAAGAGATTTTTTCACAAACTTAGTGGTTTTCCAATCTCTAATCATATGTTCTCAGTTTTGATTGTGTTTGAATTTTTTAGGATGATCTTTTATCTTAATTTTAATGATTTTGGAATACACAACACTCAAATGAAGACAATTGTTTTGAAGAGTTTGTAATATAAACAGATAGTTTATGTTCAAAAGAACCAGGCATGGTCCTATTTTCATTGGTTTGATAACAATAAAGCACTCTAAACAGACTCACTCTTAATAGTCAAAAGGTCATAATTATACTCAACAACGCACATCTTAAAATTGTGTCAACTCACACAGCCGTGTCACCTCCTAGAGGGCACCCGTGTTTTTGTCTTTTCCAAGCGTGTACTCAAGGTTAGATTTCTTAATCTCGATCCCCTGAGCAAACGGTCCTTGGAAATTATATGGTGAGTGTCTTGGGGGCAGATTCTTCCCTCCCCTTGCACTGCGAGTATTACAATGTCTAGTTACTAACTTGACTGGATACTACACTAGGTTCTTAGAAAGGGTTTCCGTTCGGAGCGGAAATAATAGACTCCCTCAGGAGACCTTCCAACCTTTAGAACAAATGTTTTAAGGATGGTTATCTTGCACACTTCTGAAAAAAGTGATTTCCCCAGATTTGCTTTAAATTTTATATTGGGGTGGAAAAACCTAGCTTTGGTTTGAACCCACTTAGGTCATTCCCATAGGGTGATTATTTTTTCCCACTATGGAAGGCCTTCTAAAGGATGTAATAAAAATTGAAGAATGCATAAAAAGGATGAGTCTGGCTTTTTGGGTCACCCAGTTAAGGGGAGAGCATATGCCTATCAACCATACAAACACAAAAATAACTTGTTCAATTTTAGAGCCCAAACGAAAACTTTCTAATCTATGTGAATATGTTGCTTCACAGTGAAGATGTTGCTTCACAAAAAGACATGGTGTTCATTTTTAAATCCCAAATTGAAAATTTTGGTGACTACCCTAGATTGGTAATTTTTTAATACAAATGAAAATGTGACTATCCTAGGATTGATTCATTGTTAAACCAACTAAAAAAGTGTCTATCCTAGATTGATTCTTTTTAATCCAACTGAAGAAATGAAATTTACTGGTCATGGACGCGTTGGATCCAAAAAATGAATTACACAGAAGTGTTATGATAGTGCTCAAAAGCTCTATAGAATTATCTAGAAGCATTATAGAAATAGCTCTAAGCGCTATAGAAATAGCCCGAAGTGCTATAGGATTTTAGAAACGTGCTAAAATAGATATTGGATGTTACTGTCGGCTTGTGCTGGATTGTAGGATCGAAGCGCTAAAATAGTCCTTCAAAGCGCTATACTTTTCCTTGGAAGCACTAGAACAGAGTTCTAATGCGCTATAGTTTGTCTCAGAAGCGCTATAGAATCTTTTGATCACGCTAAAAAAAATTACGCCAGATTCCTGTATAAAAATTTCTAGAAAAACTTGTTAAAAACATGCGGTACAACCCCACAGTGGGTGCCAGAATGTAAGTGTGAATAAAGTAAACTAAATACAATTAAATACACCTCTTAATGAAACATTGTATCAAGATTAAACATGAATTAAACTAATTTAAAACAGAGAAAAGCCTAAAAGCGTCTCATTGTCTCTATCTCCAAAGATTTATTAAGTTACAGAGGCTCTCATATTTGTAATCACCGTAATTGTTTAAAATGCCTATCTAGAGAACATAATGGGTGCTAAATGCAATGATGTGATGATTGATAATGATTTCTAAATGATACGATGCTACTGTAAACTATCTTGATGAAAACTGATAAAAGGAAGCTACAGTAAAAACTAATGATGTTGTCGTGATATGAAATCTATTGATGCCATGATACTATTATGATACTAAAATGCTAATGCTAATGCTTATGATTGCTTGGTTGTATTCCTGCAGAGTAAGTTTGCATAAATTGGGATTTCTCGAATCATTTTCATGCTTCAAAATGCTGTATATATAGATTTTCGGCAACAGTTTTGCACAAGGGTAACACAACAGAGGTTGAGATTAAATCTGGAGATTTGAATGGTAAGAGATGAGAAGGTGGAGCTGATCATGGGGGATTGTTCCTCCCCATGAAAACACCAGGCAAGATGAGAGGAAAGATTTGAGGAAGAAGATTGAGAGGATTTCTTGCAAGTTTGTCCCCGAGGCTTTTCCCGTGAATGCCAGTTGCATTAATTAGATTTGAAAAATTTAATTTTATTGGTGAGTGAATAGAGGGATTTGATTTATGATTTTATTTAAATTAGCAAAAAGAGAGATAAATAATTTAATAAAACAAACTATAGAAGTTGTTTATTAAATTAAAATAGAAGGAATATGATAATTAAATTAAAGATTTTAGGATATCTTTATTTAATTAAGAAGAAATGTGATGAGATAATTAAATAATACCAACTATTGAAGTTGTATTTTTAAGTTAGGATAGAATTGGTGAATAAAGTACAGAAGAAATAATAATGATAATAATTTAATTTTGTTTATTTAATTAAGAGGAAATAATGTGATAAAATAGAAGAATTAATAGTGAACTTAATATAAATAAATATTTCTATTTATTTACCAAGTAGATGAATTTAGGTAGATTCTCCAGACCATTTTTAGGTGTCTACAAAAATTTCTTTGTTAAAAGTGAGTCTCTAGGGGATGCTTGTTTTCTAATATTATCCATGGGAATATCTGCATATTGTTTAGGTGGAGAAAATATGCATAGTGGTTATGTCATTTATGCCCTCTTCACCACATGGTTGCTTATCAAATTCAAAAAATGCATTGAGAACACAATTATTTTGTTGAAATGGGTCTTGTTCTTCCTCTTGTAAGACAAGGGAAACAAGTGCAGTATGTCTTTCAGATACATTCACTTCATCATCTTGTTCATGAGTATCAAGGGAAACATTGTATTGACTTTCTTCATTTTCTCATGAGAAACAAGGGAAACATTATATTTACTAGGCATGTCTCCTTCTTCCTATAGCTCATTGGAAATAGACCGTTCTATTTCCTAAGTGTCATCATTAGTTCCTTGTTCATTTTCCTCATTAAGGAGCTCAGTTCCCATTTTATCTTCCATTTTCTCCCTTTGTTTTTATTTTACCTTCTATCATTTTTGTCTTCTCTACTCATGGCTCTACCCATGTTCACTCCTCAAGAGGTAAGTGGCTAATATTTCTATGCCTGATTTTATTTGTTCTTTACACATAGTGCTAGAAAAATTGGCTAATTTTTATAATTTAGATATTGAGGGTTCTTCCACATTATGTTTCCTTTTTTGTCTAGTATTACAAGAAGGTCCTATTTCATTTTGAGGGTTAGTGTTCTCTATAGACTTCTTGGTTTTACTCTTTTTAGCAACATGACTTCCTAGCTCAGCCCTATGTCTAGTACCAATTCTCTCAATGTTAACTTATGTATGTTTGCCTTTCTCAACTTTATTAATTGGGGATTTTTCAGACTTAGTATCTATGTTGTCAGTTTTATGATCTACGAGTCCAATGTCTTCAATATCTGTGTCATGAGATTCTAGAACAATATCCTTATCTTCAACTCCATGAGCCATAACTTCACTATCCTTGTTCTCAGCTTCATGATCCTTTGGCTCAACTTATGAAGTTGAGATACTAAAAGATTTTTCTTCACCCACAAAAATGACTAACTAATTGTTGGATTGAGCTATTTTAAACCCTCAATGACAATTAACTTGATCAAACCATGATGTGCTAAGGAACGATGATGCCCTTTCCAAAATTATTGACACAATTTTTTTATTGAATGAAATAGATAATGCAAAAAATTCACCAAATCCTTGTAGCGTAAATGGCATAACAATCTAAAGGGTTGGGCAAAAACATATGCATACCTTCCCTCACATGTGATATACTGAATAATGATCTTTGAAACATCATCCCATCGCTATGGAAGTGAGCTCCATAAGGTGCCTTGTCTCTGAACCATCTTTAATTTCTCCTTTTTTTCAAACATTGTTGCTTGAGATGTTGCACGTCAACCATTCTGGTTGCAGCTATAGGAAAGTATGCCTCACCTATTTGAGGAAGCCTTGTGACATTTGCAATGGTTTGGATAGTAACTAGAAAGGAAAGTCCCCACATTATCACTAGACCTTCATCGAATGCCATGGTGAATTCATGAGTAACTTGATCATCATGTCCACGGTTCTTGTAAAAGACATGTCATTTTTCCCTTTTAAAGATTTATAAGCCTTCTTGTTAGCTTTTAAGGATGTCATAGTGGTGGGCTCTTGTTGATTGTGAGAAAGCGGCCAAAAAGGTAAGCATAAATGGTGAAATACAATATTTAGAGGAAGAACGTGGTGGTCGAAGAAATCAAGAAATGAGGATAGGAAGGGAAAACGATAGTAAGTAAGCTAAGTTATCGACATGGCAATAATGATTAGGCTTGGCTATCATATCGGCGTAAATCTTAGCACCATAACAAATAGTGATTAATCTTGGTTAAATTTGTATGAAGTTAAAGACCTGACCATAATGATGGATTAGATTTGTATAGGATTACTATGATTGACATGATAGTTGGCCCCTTAGCTTAGTGTACGATGTCATCCTCGGTGATGCTATAATAGATTTTATAAAAGTAAAGATATTTTCATGAATTAAAAAGAATAAATATACCATCAAAAAGTTACCATCATTATGCTTCAGATCTAGTGGCTAGGAGTGGAAATCCAGGGGAGTATGATTGGAAGTTGAGGTGTCCTCGTTGGTGGTGTCTATTCTAATGTTAAAGTGTCTTGTCTGATGGAAAGGTGTCCCCTCTATGCGTTGAGGTGTCTCATCCAATGTTGAAGTGTCTTTAGAGATATAGGAGTGCATTGTAGTGTTAAAGTGAATATCGGAGGTGCACAAACAACAAGCTATCCCAGTAGCTATAGTATAGTAGTTGCAGGACCTCCAATGAGAGGGAATTTGTAGCATAAGAAAATGGTTAGCTACAGAAAATATCGTATCACCCCATAGAATAGATAGCAACAAGAACTTCTAGGATGAGTCACCTATCACACCAGAGAATGGGTGGTGACATGAGGCTCTAATAGCACTATCGCTCCCATCCTCATAGAAGAGATTTCTATTTTTTCTAAAAAAATTATTGATACATGGCCATTGGGAACCCGATTTTCAATCATGTACCAACCAGGAGTGACAAAAACTCAATTTTCACCTCTAAGAAATTTATTTAGTTACAATTTGCTAGAAAACTAGTTTTTAAATTGTATGGATGATTATTGGTCGTTGGTGGTAGAAATTGTTGTTGTGATTGTTGGTATGGGATAATAATAAGTGGTACTTGATATGATGGGTATTGTGGAAATTGAGGTGGTGATGTGTAATGTCCCCGTTTTGGAGGTAATTTGATTTAATTAATTTAATTAATTAAGTTGTCCAAAATAATGATTTTTCATGAGGATGGCTAATTAGTTATTTTAATTAAATTAAATTAAGTGTTAAGTTAATTATTTATAAGGTTATCAAATAAATTAAAATTATAAGGTGACCTTGTATTTAATTAATTTAATAAAGTGACTTGAATTAATATCTTATAAAGTCACTTAATTAAAAAATAAAATAATGTTCTAGAAGCTTCTGGAGAAATTGAGAAAAAAGAATAGACATCTTGGGCTTCATTCTCATCAGGAAGATTTGATGTTGTTGTTGTTGGTTATCAATTCATCTTGTGGAGCCTAGGGTTTCTGCAGATTGCTTCTTTGTCATAGGAAACGAAAACTTCCTATTAATAGAAATTTTGAGGGTATGAAATATCACTTGAATTATTGCAAAGTGGAGAAGGTTGCTTCAGACTTTCTACTTGTTCTTAAAAGCAAAATTTCATGGCCTTTGGCCAAATTTTGGGGTAGTATCGATTTGAGGAAGGCTATTGCAGATTTGGAGACATTTGGAAGTTTGGGGTCTTCATGTATTAGCATAGAGGAGGTTGATTACAACATTAGCATTTTTTATAATCAAATTTTATATCTCCAACATCACAGGTCTGCATACTTGAACCACGTTGTTTGCTTACCAAGGTCTCATTGTGCATCAATTTCTTCCTCTACTTGGGGTGCTTCACTTCCAGTAGCATGTAGATGAGAATCAGTGGTTAGGAAGACTCACAAAGATGGAGAATTATTTGTAATTGAATAGTTGGGCTAAGATAGGGGCGGCGCTTTATTTGGAGGACGACTTTGCTCATAAAAGACACAATTTGCATTGTTGTTTATAGAAATCTGGGGCGCTCAGCTTAAGAGAGTTTGGAAATAATATTTAGGAAGGAAATTCTGAGTTTGTAGCTGGCTGTGAATTAATTCAAGAAGTCTGATATTAAACAAGGGCGACTTGAGCTGGAAAGCACAAATAAATTCATAAAAAATCATCCAGTTTTCTTTGGCTTATGGGTATTGGAGAAATCAATTTCTAGAGGATGGACAATGATGTTTGGTGATTGAAAACCAAGGTTGCAATTGCTAGTAATTTACCTTTGAAGTCTGAAATCACCAACAGGGGCGGCAGGCTTGGAAGTTCAATTTGGCTTGGGAGATCATCATTTCATTTGGAAATTGCTTGCTTCTTCATCTCTCCTCATGGATGCTTCATTCCAATTAGGTTCTTTTGTCTTTAGACTTGATAGCATTGCATAAGATAATAGTTTGTAATCAATTATAAGTAGGCATTCATGACAACGTTTGAATAATTTGTATTTTGCCAAGAGTCTTGGTTGTTTGAAATTCATCATTGTAATGGAAAGACAATTGCATTGAAGGAGTAATTAGAAGTTGTTCAAATTATTAGTTGATTTTATGCATTGTAATCAACTTTAGAATTTTACATGCCAAGTGTTTGACAAATTACCTCTTGGTTGTAGGTGCACTTATGCACTTAGTTCTTCATTGGAATGTTTTTTAAAATTGCATAGGAGAATTATAATTCATTTAGAAACTTGCATAGTAGTTGTGGAAGATCATTTAAGCTTACCAAATCAATTAGCATTCATTCTTGCATCAAACAACAATCTGAAAACAACATATCAACCATCATAGAACATTGCATATAAAGTGTTTGATGAAATTACAAGGCTACAAATTGGGGGAAATTGTGATCAGTTGGAGCAAGGTTCATTACAATGGTATCAAAGCGGTTTCCTTCCATCCATTGGGTTAGAATTTGACTTCATTTATGCAACAAAGTGAAAGAACCAAGAGGTATACAACTAGAGAAGAAAGGAAACAAGCACAGTGGCCCCAACACCCTGAACAAGACACATTATCAGCAGTTGTTGTAGCAAGACACCAAGAGGTTGGTGGCACCATGGAGGAAAGAAGAGAGGTAGACCTCCTAGAAATGAAAGGAGGAATGTGGATAGAGGTGAAGAATTGTTTGAAAGAATTGCCCAAGCATTTGAAGTATTTTCAGCCTCCTTGCAACAACAGATTTAGCATAACAGAGCAATTATAGAAAACAGAACAAGGAATAACATGGATCAAGATGATGACAAAAGTATAGCAGGATCAAGGTGAGTACAAGGAGCAACTTCCTGTACTACTGATAGACCAACACACCCCACTTTCTTGAGAGAAGATCGAGCAGTGGAAGAGAATGTTGAAGAAGTTGAGGAGCCCACCTTTGTTGATGCATATATGGTTGCCCATGATGAATGGTGTCTATTGACACCAGAGGCACGAGAGCTCATGCATTTTGATCGATTTGTACAAGCAAGGATGGACTATTATAGGTCTCAGTAGGAGAGAAGACCTCAGAACTAGAATAAGGAACTCAAGCAAGCTACTAATAAGCTTACATTACCTATGTTTGATGGTAGTGGTAAATCTACAACACAGTCATGGATTCATAAGTTGGATACTTTCTTGGCTCTTCGACCCATGACAGAAGAGGAAGCCATCAAGTATGCCATTGCATTTGGAGGGTGCAGCACACGAATGGTGGTATCATGGGTTAGTTACATTGTAGCATAGTCAGATCACATCTTATCAGGAGTTTTTGGATAGATTGGTGGAATGCTTTGACAGGAAGGATCCAGAATCATACTTCAGAGATTTGGCCCAGCTCAAGCAAGTTGGGAGTTTGGAGAGTTACATTGGAGACTTCCAAAGGCTATCAGTAATTGTTCCTAACATCTTAGAGAGGCGATTGGTGGTATTGTTCATGGAGGGTTTACTGGAACCTATGAGAGGATGGATAAAATCCTTTGATCCTCCTACTCTTTAGGAGGCTATGAAGAAGGCTAGGAGCATGGAGTTTGCAGCACCAAAAAGCAAGGGCTCACATAAGGATGTCCCTTCAACAACAATGAGACTCCTCAACAATTGGACAAGAAAAAGAAGTCAGCACCTATGATGGATGAGGAGACATGAGAAGAGTTGAGGAAGAAGAAATTATGCTATTGGTGCAAGGAGCCTTACAACAAGGATCATGATTTCCCTTTAAGACCTAAGGGAAAGGAAAACCGTTTCATGTGGGCTTACTTTGAGGACTCTGATTCTAATGATGAGGACTAGCAGGTTGCTTCAGGAGTTGATCAGGATGAGAAGACATCTGCTCCCATGGCTTTTCTTGCCAATGTTCAGGATGAGACTACATGAAGGTTCAGAGGGACAATTGATGGATAGTGTTGCATCGCTATGCTTGATACTGGTGCAACACATAACTCTATTAATGGAGATTTTGTAGCTCGGTGCAGACTTCAGGCTGAGGATTTTTTATGGATTCAGAGTTTGAGTTGTTGATGGATATACTCTCGCATGCACTAGGAAGATTGCTAATCTAACCTTGAGATTGAATAGCTATGAGTTACATTCAAATTTTTATGTGGTCAACATGGGAGAGATGGATATAGTTTTGGGAATGAAGTGGCTCTAGGAATTGGGAGTATTTACCCTCGATGTACCTAAGATGGAAATGTCTTTTGAGGTTGATGGTAGGAGGCATGTATTGAGGGGTATTACAGGTGGTGGTTTGCATTCTATTAGAGGGCTGGACAGTAAGAGAAAGAAGAAGGTGATTCAAGAGAAACATGAGATGATTTTCAATCCATTATTCAAGGTGGAAGCTACTTGGTCATATGACAATCCACTCTATGGCTTGGATGATGATCACTCACTTGATTCCAGTCTTGAGATGAGCATTGATGATAGTATTTGTGATCCTTCTAGTGCATCGGGATTGCAAAAAAGACTCACAGAGGAGATTTCAGAGGTGTACATGGTGAGGAGTGCTTACAACTTCATTTTTTATTCTCATGTTCATGACTTATTTAGGATGCACAATTCAAGTGCACATGTGATGGGTAGTTTGGATGATAGTCTATCTTGCACGAAGTTTGGAGGCAAGGATGGTCAGTCTCTTGGATTGCCTCCTCTTGAGGCTTATACTTATGCAACACTTGGTGATGATATTGGGTTGGTACGACAGATCCAGGTTGAGCAAGTGTTGTGGGAGCTGATTGGTGATGACAGGGACATTATGCAGTTCTTTTTGTGGGATCCAGGTGGTGAATTGCTTGAGGATAAGCAATTTCAGGAGGGGCGGACTGTAATGTCCCCGTTTTGGAGGTAATTTGATTTAATTAATTTAATTAATTAAGTTGTCCAAAATAATGATTTTTCATGACGATGACTAATTAGTTATTTTAATTAAATTAAATTAAGTGTTAAGTTAATTATTTATAAGGTTATCAAATAAATTAAAATTATAAGGTGACCTTATATTTAATTAATTTAATAAAGTGACTTGAATTATAAAATATCTTATAAAGTCACTTAATTAAAAAATAAAATAATGTTCTAGAGGCTTCTGGAGAAATTGAGGAAAAAGAATAAATAGACATCTTGGGCTTCATTCTCATCAGGCAGATTTGATGTTGTTGTTGGTTGTCAATTCATCTTGTGGAGCCTAGGGTTTCTGCAGATTGCTTCTTTGTCATAGGAAATGAAAACTTCCTATTGATAGCAATTTTGAGGGTGTGAAATATCACTTGAATTATTGCAAAGTGGAGAAGGTTGCTTCAGACTTTCTACTTGTTCTTAAAAGCAAAATTTCATGGCCTTTGACCAAATTTTGGGGTAGTATCGATTTGAGGAAGGCTATTGCAGATTTGGAGACATTTTGAAGTTTGGGGTCTTCATGTATTAGCATAGAGGAGGTTGATTACAACATTAGCATTTTTTATAATCAGATTTTATATCTCCAGCATCACAGGTCTGCATACTTGAACCACGTTTTTTGCTTACCAAGGTTTCATTGTGCATCGATTTCTTCCTCTACTTGGGGTGCTTCACTTCCAGTAGCATGTAGATGAGAATCAGTAGTTAGGAAGACTCACAAAGATGGAGAATTATTTGTAATTGAATAGTTGGGCTGAGATAGGGGCGACACTTTATTTGAAGGATGACTTTGCTCATAAAAGACATAATTTGCATTGTTGTTTATAGAAATCTGGGGAGCTCAGCTTAAGGGAGTTTGGCAATAATATTTAGGAAGGAAATTATGAG
>VDFB02044631.1:0-61201 GCA_007258455.2 Sequoia sempervirens | reverse complement strand
AGGAATAGTGAGACAGAAAACTACTCCATATACACCTCAACAAAATGGAGTAGCAGAAAGGATGAACTGAACCTTAATGGAAAGAGCTAGGAGTATGTTAAGTAGTGCTAAGCTTGAACGGTCCTTATGGGATGAAGTGGTATGTACTTCTTGTTATTTAATCAATAGATCCCCTAGTTCATCTATTGAAGATAAAACTTCTTATGAGATGTGGTTAGGTAAGAAACCTAGTGTTGCACATTTAAGGATCTTTGGTTGTGAGGCTTTTGTTCACGTTCCTCAAGAAAAGCGATCTAAATTGGATCCTAAAGCATAGAAATGCATATTCATAGGTTATGGTGAAAATGTAAAAGGTTACAAGCTTTGGAATCCACTAACAAGAAAAGTTTCTTTATCTAGAGATGTTATTTTTAGGGAATTTAGAGCTTATTCAGGAGAAGAACAACCAAAGGAGAAGGATACTTCTCGAACAGTGCATCTAAATTGGATTCTAAAGCACATAAATGCATATTCATAGGTTATTGTGAAAATGTAAAAGGTTAAAAGCTTTGGAATCCACTAAAAAGAAAAGTTTATTTATCTAGAGATGTTATTTTTAGGGAATTTAGAGCTTATTCAGGAGAAGAACAACCAAAGGAGAAGGATACTTCTCGAACAGTGCATTTTGAGACAAATACTAAGAAGCAACAAGATGAACATGTTGAAGAACAAGTGGATGAATTGGAAGAAGAGAGTTCAAAGAGTTCTTCTGAAATAGAGGCTCAAGATGAGCATATTGAGGAACAAGAAGAAACTCCTTTAAGGAGATCCACAAGACAACGAAACACCATTGATAGGTATAGCCCACCTAATTTCCGTTGTATTTTTTATTTAATGAGTATTAATGATGAACCCAGTTCTTCCAGGGAAGCTTTGTCCTCAGATGAGAAAAAGCTTTAGTCACAAGCTATGCATGAGGAAATGGAATCCTTGGATACTTGTGACACTTGGGATCTTGAGAGTTTGCCCAAAGATAGAAAGGCCATTGGTTGTAAATGGATCTTTAAAAAAAAGATTGTTGCAGATGGTAATCTCGAAAGGTACAAGGCTAGATTAGTAGCCAATGGCTATTCCTAGAGAGAGGGAGTTGACTTTAATGAAATTTTCTCTCCTATTGCTAAATTAACTTCTATTAGATTCTTTTTATCCATTCCCGCTACTTATGATTTTGAAATTGAGCAAATGGATGTGAAAACTACTTTTTTGCATGGGAATCTTGATGAGGAGATTTATATGAAGCAACTTGAAGGTTTTGTTGTAAAAGGAAAAGAAGAATTGGTTTGCAAGTTAAAGAGATCTTTATATGGATTGAAACAGTCACCCATAATGTGGTACCAAAATTTTGATGCTTTCGCATTAAAAATTGGTTATGTTAGGAGTGAGGAAGATCATTGTGTTTATATAAAAATTATTGATGATCAGCTTTTAATTATTATCTTGTATGTTGATGACATGTTGTTTATTTGTAACAGCAAGGTAATGATCAAAGAATTGAAAGCACAACTCTCAAGCACATTTGAGATGAAAGATCTAGGGGCTACAAAATATATCCTCGGTATGGAGATGAATAGAGATAGAGGTAACAGAAAGCTTTGCTTAAGTCAGAGTAATTATGTTGATACTATTTTGAAAATATTTAACATGCAGGACAGTAAACCAGTTAATATTCTTTTACCAGTTGGCACGAAGTTAAGTTTAGATACGAGTCCTAAATCTGATTTTGATTTTGAGGAAATGTCTAAAATTTCGTATGCTAGTGCAATTGGTAGTTTAATGTATGCAATGGTCTGTATGAGACCAGATATAGCACAAGCAGTGGGAGTTCTTAGTAGGTTTATGTCTAACCCTGGTAAAGAACATTGAACTTATGTTAAGAGGGTGTTTAGATATTTATGAGGGACGTCAGATTATTGTTTAGTTTATCATGGTTCTAATAATATTGATATTATGAATAGATCATTGGACATACAGGGGTTTGTTGATTCAAATTGGGCAGGATATATGGACAGTCGGAGGTCGACAAGTGGTTATGTGTACACTTTGTTTGGAGCTGCAGTTAGTTGGATGAGTAAGAGGCAGCCCACGGTTGCTTTGTCCACCATAGAAGTAAAATACATGGCTTGTCACACATGCCTCTAAAGAGGCAATTTGGTTGTAGAGACTTGGGTCAGGTATTGGTTTTAATTGCAAGCAAGTTAGGCTTGAATGTGATAGTCAGAGTGCTATTTGTTTAGCCAAAAATCCTATGTATCATGCTCGTACTAAACATGTAGATGTTCAATATCAATTTGTGTGAGAAATGGTTGAGAGTGGGAAAGTATTAATTGAAAAAGTTGACACTTTGATTAATGCTGCAAATTATCTTATGAAGCCAGTTCCTACAGATAACTTCTCATGGTGCAGGAAGGCCATTGGCCTTAAGTCGTGTACATGATTTAAATTTATTATTCCTTGTTTAGAATAATTGCAATGTATAATGTCAAGTGGGAGAATGTTGGAAATAGGATGCCATTTAATTGCAAATCCTAAACATTAATTATTTCATGTATCTCCTAGATTCTTGGAATGTGTTCAACAACACTAAGATTAGGATGAGATTAATATTTGATGAAATAATCATGATTATTGACATTTGTAATTAATTATAAATGTAAGGAGCATGTGAGGGCATCCATAGTGAGTTCCTAAATAATAGGGGCACATGGGACACCCACATGGTAAGGTGACACTCACCTTGTGTTCAGTTAACTATACGGAGTAACAATTAACACTTTTGAATGCATGTAAAGATCCTAGGAGTTAGGGTTTGATGTTTGCATTCTTGAACTTCAGTTCAGATCAGTTCAGTTCAGTTTAGAATCAATTTAGTTTAGTTTAGTTCAGTTATGGTTCAGTTGTCTTCTTAGTTTCAGTTGTATGTTAGTTAACTTCAGTTAACTTGGAATGCATGGCTAATAACATTGAGTTGTATGACAAATAACAGGGACTACCTCTAGTTAACAGGGGATGACCATTCTTGCATGAATGGTGTTGAGTAAATTTTTAGTTAACTAGAAATCACTTGGAGCCAACTTGGGCACCCAAGATGCTTTCTTGGATTTACCTCTCTTGCATGATAAGATATTTTTGAAGGCTCGGTTAAGTAGGATTACTTATGGGTGCCAACTTTGAGGAAGAGCTTTGGAATTATCACCAAAGTGAAGGATAAGTTGTAGCTTCAGTTTGGGACACCCAAATGCATGAAGCACATGTTGTAAGCTTTAGTCCACATAATAACTCAACTTGAAGCAATATGGCATACCTTTTCAAGGGCTTGAGCTTGTGCATTGTAATTATCACCATTTGGAGATTACAAGGTTGCATATTGTCTCTATATCTCATTCAGGTTGAAGAGAGTTTTCATAATTTTTATTTGTAGGTGTGAAGAAAATTGGTAAAGACAAAAGAAGCATTCTCAAGCAAGAATTGGAGCTATTGTATTTCAGAGATTGAATAATAGAATAATTCTTGGGGGAGTTTTTTCCCGAAAGGGTTTCTCCAAGTTATATCTTGTGTAATCTTTCTAATATCCTGTCTAGTTCTTCTATCAACTTTTGTCTACATTCTACAATAGTAAAATGGATTAATCAAGATAATCACCCACAAAGAATATATGTAACAAAGAAAAAGCTTACTTAGATCAACAGTATTAAAGTTTTATAGAGTATTAAGCTAAGAAAACACCTCATTTTTCAACAAATCACACTTTTCGAGATTCGATTCTACTAGTTTATTTTTCAATATTTTGTTCCCAAATTGTGGTATTTTTTCTTGTTTTGAATTTTCTTGTTTTACTAAACTACTTCCTACAATTTGTTTGAAAAAAATACATTTTCATCTCTAACATGACTCATGCATCTATATGAATTAATACAGTGCAAACCAAGGGTAATTGCCTCGTCAAGGTTGACAATTGTGTGGAATTTCTCCTTGACGAATTGGTCCTAACTTAACTTACTAGACTAATAAACCTTTAATGCCTTTCCCTGACAACAGTACCAAAATGTTGGGACAAAATTGCAGATCTTAATGCTTTGTTTAGATTTGTGGTTTTTTGTTGTGTTTTATGATTTAGTTCATACTTGTGTCAATCTAGGATGTAAAATTATGAAAGACATAGTGGCAATTTGCTCAAGGGCTATAGGTAGTAAGATGAGATTTAAATGAATGCAATTTATCTCAAAGATGAGAATTAACTATAAAAAACAATTTTATCTATACTTTTAATGCTATTACAAATCAAGAAATTAAAATAATCTGCATACTACAAAAACCACATGATAAAACAATTTTGGAAATAGGAGCTTTTATTCACTACTAAGGCGACAGGAACTATGTAAATTATTATCAACTACATAAATTATGACAACCAATTTTGAAACACCAAAATCACTTTGAATTTCTACCAAACCAAATCAATATAACACTTAATCAATTGTTGAAATCATTCACAGCACACAAAAACATACCTCACAAAAAATAACAGAAAATAAATGTCTTCAAATGGTGGCTGAAGAGTGGGCCCTGCCTCCCAGTTGATTGATTGAAGGAAGCACTTCAAGAATTCTTGAGAGCAACCTGAATGACAATACTTCTCCTGATGAAAATATTGATATGTATTACTTTTTTAGATTTGTGTATTACATAAGATAGCTTTAATGCAAAAACAAAATATCTAAAAATATATGTTTGTGGTTTTATAGTTCAAAGGCTAAAATACATCAATTAGTACTTATAAATGATCACTTTCTAAGGAATATTTTATTCTTCTAATCCATATTAATCATCTTTAATTTCATAAAATTAATAATAGATTTCGACAAACTTTTAACTCATCAATCCTCATTAAAAATTCTAAGGAAATACACTAATTTCGTCTTAGAATAATCATGTATAAAAGATAAATCGTTAAAAAAAATAAAATATAAGGAACATTTACAACACCAAGTACATTAAAATGAATTAAATCCAACACCTCACAAGATTTATGAGAACTTGAGTAAAATTGAATGCAACTTTGTTTACCATTTACGCTATGTTCACAAAATAAAATTTATGAGTCTAGCAAAGAAAAAAGAAGGCTCATACAATGGTCCTTCTCCTCCATCTTCACTCCAATAGAGTGCAACTAAGTCATGACCATATTGTGTGTATTTATGTGCTTTCCTACAAAACCACCATGTTTTATCCTAATGGTATACAAATTCTTTCTCAGGAAATCTAATTTATTAGGAGTTTAGCCTAATAAATTTCTCCAAAATTCTCTAAAGGGCTTGAGTGGTGACTTCTTTATGCACATTTAATAGGAAATCGACCAAGTTGATCCTAATGAGGCCCTTCAATTTTCTATCCAATATGTCTCAATCAACTTGATGCATTGAAATAGATTTGGATCTAGATATCACAAATCACAATCTTTTTTTATATAAGCATATCCTCCATTTTGAGCTTCCACAATTCAAAGTTAGTGCCAATAGACTTGCCCATCTTTATCCTTGATGTGCTTTCCATTTTTACTACAATTAAGATCTCCTAATATGCAATCTCTCACTCAATCCAATATCAATGCTAAAAACTTGTCACTAAAACTTTAAATCCAAGTTGATTAGGCTCTTATACCAAATGAAAAGCATTGATGCAAAATATGCTACCTACACTAAACTTCGAGGGGAGGTATGTGGAAAAATAATTAATCTTACAATTATAAAAAATATTATACAAAAACATTATACCATAACAATAAGATTTGTATATAGAAACCCCTTTCAGGAGATAAATCCAATACTTCAAAGAAAAATCAATTGTATAATTCAACAACTATGATGTTACAATACAAGTCTTAGACTATGCCTTTACAATAATATCACCAACATTCATATTTTAGAGCAATTTCAATAGCATAACAATACCTACAAGTCAACCATACATACTCCATCCTCAAGGAGGAATAAATAGGAAAATATTAAACCACAAATCAAGAGTGGTTTTCCAAAATCATGAATCAAAATAATGACCCAACAATGGTTTAATATTTGGCCCAAATTCCAAAGGCCAAGTTGGTTGTGGTCTTCTAGGCTATTTTTCAAATATGCTCCTATAATTGTCATTACTTGTCATAAACTATATCATATGCAACTCCACAACTTGGGTGCCCCATTTTAGCATGCTCGAACCCATTCAAAGATGTCTTTTGACTTGAAATCATGCTAATCAAGATTTTAATGGAATTATCATATAATGCTCTTACATATCATAAGGTTAAGTTTTAAGTAACTCTCATCTTGCAATGCCATAATGACATTAGATGCTCTTACAAACTCTTACACTTCCCAAAGCGTATGACACATGGCAAATAATGCCACCCCAAAGTGGGACACCCTATTTCCATATGAGGTAAAAAATAATTAATAAGTACAAACATTAGGATGCAAAATTGAGATGCCCTTTTTAACAATATATAATTTGTGTGCAAAGGTCATTTTACAATTAGAAAATAAGAAAATATTCATTTTCAAATAGGAAGTTTGAATAGTTTTATGTCAAAGAAAAACTTATTTGAAACTTGCTAGTCTTCCAAAGATCTCAAAATGAGAAATAATGCCAAACATTATACTAATTTAAGGTATTTAATTTATTTAAAAAATAATATTTAATTGAATATATTATTAATAATCTAAATATAAAATTCATCATTAAACAACATAAATTTATATTGATTATCAATTATCATATCAATGATCAAATTTTAAGATTACACATATAATCAATTGTCAAACAAAACTTTTGAGATTAAATTTTGAATAGTATTTATCTAAGCAAACCCTAGAAATGGCTCCACTCCCTCTAGAAGACCAATGGCAAGCCCCCTTAAACTATGGCCACGATTCAAAAGGAATCAATAATCAAATAAAATCATTTTAGTGCTCTAACCAAGAGCCATCCCAATTGTATTCTTCATCCCAAGTTGGACAAATTGTGTGTGCCCCTTCTCCAATGCACACCACTTGCCTCCCACTATCTTCTCAAAATTTTCACATTCCATTTCCAATCCTCTCACACAATTTAAATAATTTTTCCAAGTAGTCTTGACCAACAGGCCCATTCAATAAATAGTTGATTTTCATTTATTTATTAAATATGATCATTCAACCCTTTTAAAAGAGTATTAACAAAATAATTTTACTTTAATCTCTCTTTTAATCAAATGATCTTTTCATTTTACTATCCCTTTTCACAAAAGAAACATAAGTCCCATTTTAATTTCAAAAGGACCATTTACATAGAATTTTTTTTTTAACTTTAGCAAAAAGTTGGCAATATGATTCCAAACTCAACTTCAACAATGACCTTTTCTGTGATTTCAAAAATCCACATCTCCCAAAAACCCACAAAATTATTTAGAGTTCAACAAAATTTTAAAAGGATATCATTATCTCTTCAATTCCACAATTTTCCTCAATAAGAAAATGTTGTAGGTTCTCAACATGATCACTATTTTCTGTTCTTTACAATTTAAAAAGTTCATTTGAGTTCAATGCTTACTAGGTTTAACTGTTTACAATTATATGTTTATTATAACAAATATTGAAACGTTTGATTTAATCTAAGCATTATTTAATACTTCCCTTAATTAAATAATTATATCCACCTATCCTTTCTCATTTTCAAATTATTGAGTAGCAAAAGCATGAAAGATTCTTAATTTTATTTGTTTAAATCTTTGTAATTGAACATCTGATCTAATAACATGATAATATCTTGTTCAATTGATAGAATTTATTCACATTATAATCCATATCCAAGGCAATTTCATAACTATAAACTTGATTAGTCTTAGTTATTGGTGCAAATAAGATTGACTAGAGCATGGTATTTTCTCAACAAAATAATGAAAATTTGTCACCCACAATAAAAATTGATAGAGTTGAGTGAAAAAATCAATGTAAGGAAAAACTCTTTAGTTTGAAATTGACATTCAAATGACATGCAACTAGCATAACTACATTCATTGTATGTAGACGGTTTTTCAAGCAGATTTAAAATAGATTTAAAGCATATTTAAAAATGGTTTTAAGTTGATTTGATATCTTATTCACATCCTCCTTGAAACACTTATTTTCATCATTTTTTCTCATTGCAATAGTATTTTCGTATAATTATAAAGATTTTTTTTATTTTACAATATATATTTATATATTATTTTTATTTTGAATGTTAAAAAGATAAATTAAAGTGAAATAAAAATAATTACATCAAGAGTTATGTCATATTACCAAGTGGCGGTAATGTTGCTTTTTTAGAGTTTAAAATCAATTTAATTAAAAAAAATAAATTAAAACTAAATACTTAGTGTCATTAATAAATTTTAAGTTTTTAGGGTGAACATTTATTTATAGTAGTAACATAAATATATTTTTTATAATTATAAATTTCAATGTATTTATTTGTAATTTTTTTAATTTATTTTTTGTTTATTTTTCAATAGTTTTTAGTATTTTTGCTTTGTTTTTAAAGTTGTTTTAAAACTAAATACCTAGTGTCATGTAATAATTTTTTAAGTTTTTAGAGTGAACATTTATTTCTTTAATATTTGATCTTATCTTAATTGACAACAATATGACATTTGTTTAAAGAAATTGGACATATGTATTGAAAATCAAATTATAATTAAAATTAGTCGATTCAAATTTCATGGGAACTCATAAGACAACTAAACATCTTTAGGTTTAACCTCTAATGTGCTATTGAATCTTTTCTGCTATTGAGTCTTTCCGCGTGTTTTATTTTGCTCATATATTATTTGATTGATTGAAACGGTGATAACATATGAACAGTTTACTGTTGTTTTGAATAAATTGATGAAAATAATCCCTCATAACTCTCGGCATATTTAATATAAGTATGCTAGTTTAATCCTTCCCTTAATTAAATAATTATATCCACCTATCCTTTATCATTTTCAAATTACTGAGCATCAAAAGGATGAAAGATTCTTAATTTTATTTGCTTAAATCTCTGTAATTGAACATCTGATGTAATAACATGATAATATTTTGTCCGTTAATAGAATTGATTCACGTTATAATCCATGTCCAAGGCAATTTCATAACAATGAACTTGATTAATCTTAGTTATAGGTGCAAATGAGATTGACTGGAGCATGGTATTTGCTCAACAAAATAATGAAAATTTGTCACCCACAATAAAAATTGATAGAATTGAATTAAAAAATGTAATCCTCTATACATTTGGGTGTGATCAAGTGGTTAACACAAGTCTTCGCCAGCAAAAAGACCTTTGTCCAGGTTGAGCAGCGATTTCTCGCCCGCTTGCTAATGTTTTACACACCCAATTCTCTTGTTTTATACTGTCTGTGTGGGGCCTGAGGAAATTATACAACTGGCATATTGCTTTTGGAGTCAATGTTCCCAATGTCCATATGTACATGAGAGGCGTCATGTATGTCCAGGTGGCTGCAATTTGATGGACATGAGTGTCGTTTGCAGTCATATCTTTGGTGTCGTGCTTCATAGCATGGATCCAGTGTGATTACATGTGGATTCTTGAGGTTTTTGACACTATAAGTAGATAGTGATAAATGCAGACATGTAGGCCACAAGTAGACCAAGAATTCTATGCAACAGTGAATATAAAGATCAAGATGACGACAATGGCTCTCCAGGCAAGTGTTCACATGTAAACAAGTCTCTGACCTAGAGATTCATGAGTGGACAAGTCTGGAGGTGATTGCTAGGAATTTAATGAGATGATGACCGAGTTTGTGCTCTTTGCCAGAAGTTAATCAGAGATCAAATCTTAAGGCATGGGCAGTGCCCCAAAATTTAATGCAGGCCTAATCCCGATGTAAGTATCAGTTGATTTGTAGGATTTTGTGTTTAGGCAGGTGTGTCTCTCCCTTGTTTTTGCAAGAGTTTAGATCCAATAGGGATTTTTCTCTACTCATACGTGAAAATTGGAGGACTGTGCGCCATTTGATTATTCGTGAATTTAATGTTGAACAGAGAAATATCTGGGTGGCTTGAATGTGTTACAAATGTCATAATCTTATGAAATCTGGGCAGTTGTGAATCTAGTTATAAATATATTTTTCTCATACAGAACAAGGTAGTTGTTGAATTATTTGGCACAAAGTAGTCCTAATTTTGTTCTAGTTTGTAGGGGTGCGAGTTGCTTTGTACGATTGTAAATTTCTAAGAATATATTCATATTGTAATGATGAAACCTCTTCACAGGGGAGTGTACCCATGGCTGACTAGAATATGCCCAGGGGGTCATGTGAGTGTGTCACAATGTCTCTCTAACCGCATTTCTTAGTTTGATTGCTTGCAAGAATAGTTAGCATCACATTAATATTAAAAAAAATAAAAATTGTAATAGTCTTTCTGTAAAGCAAGTGGGATGTTCTTGCTTGGAAATGGATCTTTAAAGGAGGTTTCACCATGTGATGTTTCTACCATTTGCACATGTATTCAAGTCTAATTCATAGGAGTATCCATCTTTTCTCCTAGTTGCGACTATGTTTCCCAATAATATAGGGACTAGTTCTCTTAGCTAAATGAGCAATCTTTTAATTTAAATATCTCTCCCTCACTCCTTAGTTTAGATTAGATTAGGTTTCTTCCATTGACATGATTCAGCATTATACTTTCCCTTAATCCAAAGCAAAATCAAGCTGAAACACATTCAGAGAATCATGCTTATGGTCTCCAAGGTTGCACATCTATATGCAGAGTTAAAGGGAATTCATCCAAAAGGGTGTAACTTTGTTTCCCAGTAAGATAGGCACTGGTCCTCTTGCCTAATGAGCAATCATTTAATTTATATGTGCATAACTGTCCACTCTCTAAGGATGAGTTTTGTCTATTGTCTAGATTGATATTGTTCCCCTTGTCTTGGTATTGAGTGCTTGCTCTAGAAAAGTGGAGCAACAATTTTAACCACCGACAGTATGATTGTAGATTCATGTCATCTAATTAGTACCATTCATAATTCACTCCATTAATTAAGTTCATTTTGGCCCCATTAATTAAATTATTCAAATAAATCTATTTCCATTTCAAAGCAAAGGTATTTTGTGTGATTTAGAATAAGAGTTCAATATGGCTTTAAATATCTTGCTTATGGTTTTAGATCTAATATCATACAAAGACATTTATTGTTCCATGTTGGAACAATAATAAAGAGTGAATGATCTAGATAAATTTTAGACTCATTTTATAAAGACGGATAATTAGTGCAAAGGCATTGCCATGATCTTTTGAAATAAAGGTTCTTTTTTATTTACAAATTCATGGTTTGCTCGTGTTTTGCTTACAATTGGCAATCAAAACAAGGATTTGCATGGTTGGCAGATGAAATTATTCTTGCATTCAATGTGGGAAAGAGGAGAGTGTGGTACCTTTTGAAGATGAACTGCTGCCAGGGCTTTTGGGGTATGTTAAATTGAAGTAATTAGTTGTTGCCTTTTCTTTTGAAAATGTTTTTCTTTTAAACGACACTCAGATGATTAAGAATATCTGCCAAACTTTATGACATACAATACAGTTGTCCACCATTAGCATCTCATGGAAGGCATGATGTAAGATGTAAGGCAACATTTCAAGATGACACTCCCCCAATCGTCTTAGGGAAATCAAGGTTCTTGAAGCACAATTTGGCTATTGAAGTCGAAGGTAAGAATTTTGCTTTCAATACACATGTTGATGCCTTGCTTATTGAAGTCCCTGCTCAAATGACAGCTTTTTCTTTAATGGGGAGAAATCTTCCTTTTTGTCATGTTGTTCCAATAGAATAATTATCTTGATCATTAATGTAATGAAAGATGTATTTCTTCTGGAAAAGAAACAATCTATCAGGCTATCTCGCATGTATGGCTACAGTATCTTGCTTGAGAACCAAAGATAAATTTACGTAACACCAAGAACATAAAAGCTCAGCATGTACATCAGGCCAAATTTCCTGATAACATAAACATTCTCCAATTAAGAGTGGATATGCAACATCTCAAACAACTTTTGAAAAAATAACTAAAATCATTGTTTTCCTATACTTCATTTCCACACGAAAACCTATCCCTAAAATGGCCTTGCCTAATACAAGTTGCCTTCAACTAGCACTGCTTGTTTCAACAATATCCTGCTTGTGTTGATTATTTTTTGTATTTAGCATAGTCTGTGTCACTTTCATGGGACCCAGCTATTTGTATATCCATCATTGACATAACATTTTTTGGAGCAGATGGCCTGAAGGCTGCATCTTGAGTGTCTGATTCTGCATTTGTTTCAGCAACAGATGTTAAATAGCCTGGATTAGAGTAGTTGTTCCTTTTGCAAACGCCGCCAGATGAATTACGCAGATAACAAGAATGGTGTCTATCCAAGCTGCTGATACTATGTGCCCTTACAATCTTCAATTTTCGAGCATATGTGTCCTCAGGCTTAATGATATCTTTAGCATAAATTGCATCTGACAAGCTTGTAAATGAGCGTGATTTACCATTATAGAATTCAGAAAGTCCCCTCCTGAAACAACCATTATCGAATGAGTGTCATTCAAACTACAAGAAACGTAAGGTTCAATCAAATTTAATCTGTGTCAAAGATGTTAAAATAAATTGAAAAGGGACAAAGAACATCCATCCAAGAGAGATTTATTTCCAATATGAACAGAAATTAAAGAAGAAAAGTAAATTCCAACAACGAAAAGTAATTCTCACTTCCAATGAGATAAACAACTTTCTGACCATATCTGAGCAGATATATCAAGAATCTAAAATGGAAGAAAGCTTAAGAAGAGAAACCACCCAAATAAGACAAAATATTAGATGAATTGGGAGGGAAGAAAAAGTGATTTTAAGGAAATTATAACTATTTTATCAGTTCCCCAAAGGAGAAGAAATATTGTGATCAGTAAATAGCTTCAATTTGCATACTTGTTTTTCAAATAGTTATTGAGGTAAAAGGCAGCTCAGAGTTAAAAAAAATATCACAACATGGTGAGATACAAGAAAAACCTTGGTGTAGTGAGTAAAAAGTCCAATATTAGACATCTTTTCTGACTTTTAACTATTTTTGTTATAGCCAAAAGTCTGGTAACAATGTCATAATATCAATCTCCACACAAATAGCTGTTAAAATTTAGAGGTGAGGAAATGTGACGGATAAATTTTAAGGTTGCTTTAAGAAGATTGACTGTTTTTTATTAAGGTAAGCAGGGATTTTGAAATGGCCCATACCTTTGTACAAAAGAAAGATTAAGCATTAAGCACAACAAGACAGCAAAGGACAACCAAGAGGAACAGCGACGACACAACAAAAAGTAGGATACTACAAATCCTTATAAATTACCAACCCAAAGTCAGGTGGTTTGAACCCAAATTGTTCCAGTGATTTTTGCTTAACCATAGAGCAAGGATCCTTTTGCCCTAAACTTTTTATTTTTTGGAACAAGGAAGATTCATAAGACCGCAAGCAGATCTATCATCTAACCCCAAAACTTTGAAAGAGGTATCCAACACCATACTTTCTACAGGAGCTTTCCCTTTATTTTCTTCCTTCTGCATCCTCAAATGGTGGTAATGCACTCCTTAGCAGCAATAAGCATTTGTTCCTTTTTCCTCCAAATGAAATGATTTTTCTTGTTGTTTGGGCAACTAGCAATAACATGGCCTAGTTCACAACAACAATGGAAAATTACTGAAGAGTCATTGAATTCAATCTGTTGCATCCAATTACCAAATTTGGAAGATAAGGTAATCTATGTAGGAAGCAACTTGTTTTTCTCCACAAGCACACAAAATCTAGAAAACAACAAATGTTTCTTCAATTTTTTGACCGTATCAGTAGCAAAGTGCTGCCCAAAAGTATTAGCAATAAGCATAAAAACATCTTTGTCCTAGTACTCCAACGGCAATCCCAACAGTCTAACCCAAATAGGAAGCTTGATGGAGTCATCATTCATTGGGTTAAAGCCTGAAGACCAATTTTTAAGACAAAGGTCATTCTGCCCTAGAAACCAATGATCATCTAGAAGAGTCCTTGAACAATCATCCAAATCGGAAAATGAAAATAAGAAAAAATTATTCAACATAGCAACTACCTCAACCTTACCGCTTAGTTTCCACTTTTGAAGCATCCATCTTTTGACAGCATCAAAGTTGGGACAATTGCCATAGAATCTCCCAACAAGTGAATTCTTAAACCTAGTAGTCGAAATAGTAAGAGAGTCATGGATAGCAATTTGTATCTACCCCTCCACTTCGACCTGGGCAAGGACAACAACATTTGAACCACCATCAGAAAGGAACTCCTCACCCAAAGTGGAAGAGTGGGTCTCCTTAATAATAGTAACAATAGGCACACAACCCTCAGTAGAATGGAAAACCCTAGGGTGTTCACCCTCGCCAACACTACCAAAAGCCACCTCACAGTTGTAAGCTGTCTGCACAAGCTCATCAGGCCCAAAAGCTTGCAAAGAAGAAACTAAAGGGGAGCCTAAAGTCCCAAGCTCGCCATTGCCAGGAGAGGGAGACACCACCCAAGAGGAAGCCAAGCCTCCCAAATGCAAACTTGAGCTTGGCAGCAGGGCAAATCTTTCCCAGCCAAAGCCCCAACAGAGCTTCCTAACATGCCATGACTCCCAAACTCATTCCCAATAATTGTGAGATTCTCACAAGAAAAATCAACCCCAGAAAGAATTTGGGTCATAGAAGGAGAAATAGTCGCAAGGGAAAGAATGCCCCTATGCAACCCCAAAGCAGAACTGCCCTTTGAAGCACTCTTACTAAGAGCCTCCTTAGAAGCATCAAACTCGGAGACCTTGTCCAGAACAATTCTAGATGGAGTGATGGCTTCCTAACGCACTTCCATGAATCACTAAGCCTCTAGCCTTAAATCCCACAAGCTTTCATCCTTATCTTCTAAGTCCCAACCTCAGAGCCAACCAGTCCTCTTCTTCATCACTGTCTGAATCATCCTCGCCATCACCTGAATCTTCCTGCAGCATTCCTTTTCTTCTTGCTTCAAAAATCCTCCAGCTCCTGCTCATTTTTTGAGAAGATTGACTGTTGTATCAAAGAAACCCCATTTTATTAACTGATTTCCCAGAACAGACTTGCTTCTATAGAATATGTGCATAAGGGATAGCTCATTTTCTTGAGGCTTTGATTACTTTGAACTTGTTCTTGTTTATTTTACATTGAAACGAATCAACATTGTCTACTTCAATAAGCCAGATCTGGAATTACAATCAATTTTCCTAAAAGACAAGGTTTCAAATCTAGAGAGCATTTTTTTATCTCCAGTTTTCCTTCACATATTAAATGAGATTAGATTTTGAGCATTGGCATAATCTTGCTTTTCTTCAACAGTTTTTGTGTCATTGAGTGTAAACAAAATTAGTTGTTGTGAGTCTTTTCCCTGCGTATAAATTTCCTTGATACTTTTTATCATAATGTTTTTGAATGCATCAAAAAGATGCTTACAATAATATTCTCCCAAGTATATTCATGTAAGAAGGTCCATTGACAAAGTGCAAACTGGAAGATAATACTCCAAATTGAGGGAACCTAATGTTTTGTAGAACAAAAACAGTTTGTACAGTGAACATGGAAATTGACATAGCTTCATTGATATCCCAAGATCATCCTTAGCAAACAATTTCCCATGTTCACTCAGATTCTCACAAGGATTAATATAAGAACGGAGTATTAATCCAACCTCATTGCAAGCTATCCCTACCCACTCTCTATTTATAGGAAATAAATGAAGGCTCAGGTAGGCAATTAGCCAATCAAACGAGTTCACATTGATGGATAATTGTAACCTTAGGGAATGAATGAGGACAATCCATGACATAAAGTGGATAAGGACAATCCATGACATGAAACTTAGGATCATAGAAGACGATAATAAAACACAACAAACCCAAGCTACCTTAAATTGGCGAATGGCCCAAGTTAATCATACACAACTTGGTATGGAATATTAAGTTATTATTAACACTCTCTTAAGATTAACTTGGGAAATGGAGGAAGGAGAAAGAACTAAAGGCCATCCTCTTTCCATGACAACTTCCTTCACCACTACCACGGATCCAAGATGAGCATGCTTGGTTTTTGAAAGTGGCTTCTTGAAGATGTCTGCAACTTGATCCTCTATGCAACAATACTGAAGAGATCACACAATCCTCAATTAATTTTCTAATGAGTGCATAAGGAGCTCAATCAGTTTAGTGAACTGGAACTCCACTAGATCTGCAATGTGAATAGCACTCAAGTTGTCACTCCACAACTCATGGGCTGTTCCAGAATGCTGAACGCAGTGAAAATCTGATGTATCTAAAGAACCTCTTAGCATGCACTGGATGCCTCCTGGTATAATTCCTAGGGGGTAGATAGTGCAATAGAATGTTGCTTCTCACTTGACCAAGTGAGAGAAGTAGAGCCAAGAGTGGGCTAGTAACCGAAACCATCTGTCCAATAAGAGTCTGTATAACCCATTAACTGTGTCGAGTTCCCTGAAGTAATGCTCACTGCCATTGAAAATTGTGCCCTAGAAATACCTTAGTATACAATTTGCTGCTCGCCAATGGATCCTACATGAATCAAGAGACTAGTCCAACAACAAAAGACAAGTAAGGTTAATTCAAATTGTGAATTAACTAGAGAAAGTTGTCTGCCAACTAGCTGTTCAAAGTAGCACCAGGTGAAGGTGTGGAACACTTGGTAGACAATGTGACTCCAAACTGAAAGAGAGTTAAAGATGGCTTGCTGTTATGCATCTAAATGTGTTTAAGAAGGTCCAAGGCATACTTAGGTGATTGATACTCATTCAAGTCTTAGATTGACAACTTGAATACCAAGAAAATAATGAAAAACCCAATTCTATAATCTCGAATTCGTTTACGAGTCTTGACTTCTCATCCTTAATCAATGATGAGCTCCCAATGATGATCAAATTATTGACATAACAAGCACGTATAAGGAGTTCATAATCAATTCTCTTTGTGTACAAACAAGTATAAGAAAAAGATGAAATAGGAGATGGAGGGAAAGAAAAAGATACCAGCTTGCAGGTTGAGTGTTCCCCATCTAGAATATCTTTCCTGTTAAGTATTTCACGGGTACTCAGTTCAAAAAGACAATAGGCTTTAAGATCCTCGCAATAGTCGACAAAAATGCATGATTGGTTCTTCTTCTCCATTGCCCTTGCATTTTTCATCTTGATTACCAAACACTCACAACTAGGACACATCATGATTTTCTTCCTCCATGCTTCTAATTTCATGTTTTGCACTGCTCATTGGGGAGTGTGGTGCTAGATATAATCACACAATTTATGGCCTCAACTCAAAAGTGTAGAGTCATCTTCTTTGCATAAATCATGCAATTTACCATTTCTATCAATATGATTATTCTTTTATAACACAATTCTATTGAACCATCGAAGGAATTGTATGATGTTGCATCTACATCCCCAAATGCAAAATTTGGTGAATTAATTGTCCATATACTCACCTCAACTATCTATCCTGAGCATTAAATCAGAATTTCTGATTGGTTCACAACAAAGGCCTTGAAGTTGACAAAGTCAATAAAGATTTCACTTTTGTACTTTAAACAATATACCTAAATTTGCCTCAAGAATTCATCAACAAAAGTGATCACATGCTGAAATCTTGAAAATGCTACTGTAAGAAAAGACATCAGGTTGATATGAACTTCTATTAGTTCAAGTGGATCCTTGGCTCTCAAAGCCTTACTTTTCTCAAACTTGTCTCTGTGATGCCTTACCAATAACACAGACTTGACAAACTCCTCCTTTGTAAGAAACTTTAGGAAGACCGGTGGCTGTGTTCTAAGTGCTCAATTGCTGCAAGTAGCAAAAGTTGAGATGTCCAAACTGCTCATGCCATAATTTTCTCAATTCGTCAACATGAGCAATGAGTATATTGGGGAAGAGTAAGCAGTTAAAATATCAGAATTGAACAACTGAGCAGCACAATCTAACTCTTTCAAAAACAATAACCACTTCAGGCTATTGCAATTCTCTAACTACATTTCAAGCAGTGAAAATTCCACTGTTCTGCCTCCTCCAAAATGACATATTTAATAGATGGAGAAAAGTTTAACTGAAGCATCGGATACAAACAAAACGTCACTCACACATCCTCTCATTCGTGTCAACAATGTCAGATCCTAGGATTGAAAACAAGAAAATGACCCACAAAAGATTGTGAAGTTTCACATTCATCAATGGAAGATGAATGCATCTTTTGCCTTTGTCATATAATGGGAAGCTACAGAGATTAGAATCCATGCATCCTTTCAAGAGTTGCTGAAATTAAGGCATATACAGTTGTCAAAAGAGCTTTGACTTTGAATTTTGGAGAAGAATAAGTATATAGAGATGAGGAAGAAGACTGCTGATCCATCTTGTAATTCTTCATTGCTTCTTCCAAAATTGCCATCGTCTCCAACCAATGCTATTCTGGGTAACCATTGTTTCCACAGACTGAACAATGCTTTTGTAAACTTCTTCTTACTTGATTCCTTTCATGAGAGAATCTTGATTTGGCTTGCACTTTTGGGTCCTTCCAAACCTTCAGGAAAAGGTGTTCTCATCTTTGTCTTCTTAAGATAATGTTGTGTATTCGGGAAAAACATATTCATTATACTTGAGTTTTTAGCATGTACTCTCAATGCCTTGTCTTAGTGTCATTATTTAAGTAATGTTTTCTCTACCTAGGACTAATGAAGAGCTAAGTCATGGGTCAGTGTTATTATTTAAGTAAACTTTTGTCTATCCAGGATTAATGAAGAGTTAAGTCATGAGTTAGGGTTATTATTTAAGTAATAATTTATCATTTTTTTTTATGCAACACAAAGAGAAGCCATTATGTGAGTACTCTCGTATTATAGTCAGATTTGCAGGTGTAGTCCACCTTAAGTAAGCAGGTTATTCCCATCTTTGCATACTTGTTTGTTCATCATTTTTCTACATTTCATTCATGTGACTCATTTAGGAATGCATCAGATGGTTAGCAATTATCTTTGACTCTAAGAGGCCTTGGACGAAATTGCACCAGTATGGGTGTAGACACCTAAAAATGTCCTAAATGATATCATGCATTCAAATCTGATATACTAACATCGTTTCGCTTAATTGATTAAATTAGCCTAGCTATTTAATTAATTATGTCATTTTCATCTATTAACCTAATTAATCTAATTAGGTTAATTCACCCCCTCTTGCACTAACATTTCATCCTATTAAATTGGATAAATCAACTTATCTAATTTAAATCCCTAAGTCCTCTTATTTAATTAAATAACCCTAAGCTATTTAATTAAATATCCTATCATGTCCCCCTTTTCATTAAATCATTTTATTTAATGAATATCATATAATTCCCCTAATTTGCATAATTGAAACTTTGTTTTAAATTGTCAAATTACTAATCCTCCCAGTTGCAACAAAATATTCCTTGGGAATATTACTCCTTTGCACATTCCTCCAAAAGGAATATTCTCCTTTGCACATTAAAATTTGGTTTTAATTAACTAAATGACTAATTTTCCTCACCCATGAGAATATTCTCTTCCTTCACTCATTTGAAAAAGGGAATATTCCTTTTTTAAACAAACTTTCAACAAACTTCTTGTGCAAGTTTTGAAAGTGTGTTTGTTTGGATGAATGTAAGCCCTCGATTAGGTATCAACTTGCATTCTTAACCCTTGATGGGAATCCATGATCCATGCCTTCATCTTCCTTCTATTCTGACCGTTGATTGATCCTTTTGATCTTGGCCATCAGTTCCATCTTGCCTATTCTATAAATAGAGCTTGCATCTATTGAATAGGGATCCATCTTTTAATAGTAAACTTATGCTGTTAAAATCTTGCAGCCATATTTCATGTTTTAAAAAGCATTTTAGGTTATTTTACATGCATCATTAGTTTAGAGCATCCATTAATGGCTTCAATGGTAGCTTAGTTGCATCCATTTAGTATATCTTGAAACTAGGGTTTTAATCTTTCAAATCTTGCATACATTTAGAATAGCTTTGCATACACTCACATTGATCATCATACCACTTATCATGTTAAAATAACTTTCATCATGTTCTACAACGCATCTTCACCGGTTTTGTCGATTCTCTTCAATAGAATTGATCGAAACAAACTCGTTATCCAAGGGATTGGGAAAGGGTCGCCATTCCACATCAATGCAACACAACTCCCCCAATAGGATAAGTTTCAATGTCTTAGATTAGATGTTTATTGAGCTTTCATGTTTTGAATGTTAGTTTTAAATTTTTAATGGCTTCTTTGTCTTTGTTTAAATTGAATGATCTTATTGGGACTGATGCATAGTGGCTTAAATACGCTTTGAATCCTCATGTATCAAGTGTAGTTAACCTATACTACGTTCATTGGTCACAATGGGTGAATTTATCTTGCTCCAAGAAAAGATGCTCACAAAAATCATCAATATTTGACATCCATGACGGAGAAAAAAGACTTGAAGAGGACCCTTTAGCTTGTCTCAAATAGACAAAATAATACTAGTCTTCTTTCTAACTGATGCACTCTATTGATAATAAGAATTTAACTTTGACAAGTAATCCTTGACACTGAAAATTCCTAAGATCTAGTGCAGCAAGCTCATTACTAACTAATGCGCTCTATTGATGGTCTTCCCAAAGAGATTTCCATGTTTATCCCAAGTTCATGAGGTGTGTTCAAGCACTGAACGTGGAGCTTAAGTTCTTCTGAAATAATGCTAATGAGACCTTGTGCTTCACCACATATGTTAAGTCATCTAGTCTTCTTTGTCTCCTTTGCTGGTTTTGTCTCTGTTCTCAAAGTCGCTCTGTAAAGTCCCTTGCTGAAAAGAAAATTAAATTTGGAATTCTCCCGTGAATCATGATTGTGTGGAATCAAATTGTTAAATGTAAAGCACTTGCAGTTAAGGAACAAAGACATGGAAATAACCAAAAGTTAAAAAACACAAGTGTGCACAAGACAATTCACATGAAACAAAGAATGCTTAGCATGAAAATTGTTACCTTACAGCTCCCCAAATCTTGTATCAGACACTGAATAGTCTGTTTGAACTCCCAATGCACTTTTCCTTTTTCGGTTTAAAATTTTGCCAGAGATTGAATGTATGAAAATCGATGACAATGACAAAATGATACAATTTGGTTGGTTTTTCTTCTTATAACTATAGAGCACAAAATTCTAAGTACATCAAAAAAAAGTCACCTTCTTACACTTCCATACACAAGAGTTATGATGGATTATAGAAATTTGCAGATTGACAGCTGCTTGGAAGGACTCTAGAAACCTGAAAAGGTCCAAACTACAAGATGAATATCAGAAATCTAAAGACATTGCTGCAGATGTCTGAAAGCCAGGTACATGCAACAAAAAGAATCTCCTCAAAACTCCCAATATCAATGAAGATGTTAACAAGTACAAGAAATGGTGCTCAACAGTAAAGGGGCTTTCAAAAATCAAAACATACCCCAGAAGCCAATGGTAATACTTTGTAAAAAATTGAGTATAGGGGCTAACCTCCCATCAGATTGGGCTCCAGCTTCTGATCTTCATCTAGACACAATTGCTTTGCCAAAAAAAGAGAAGATTTTGAACTCTGGGTACTTGAACTCAAGATCTCCAATAATCAAACGCTTCGGAAACTTGACTTTTGCATTACATATATGTTTATGCAACCAAGGAAAGACACTCAAACACAAGGTCAATATGCATGTCTGGTTGTTGAAGGAAACCTAGGTTAGGAGTTAACCAGATTGGGGTTGCACAAGGGACAGAAACCTAAGGAGCAGAGTTTCTGGGATGAGTTACAAACAGTACCCAGAGAGTGATGGTTCATCAAAGGGCACAGGACAGGAATTGTACAAAATACAGACTATCAGGAAGTGAAACAAAACTGGTCTCAAATGGCTGTCAATGAAGGAGGACTAAGTGTCAAATGTCCATGGAATGAATCCAGTTGCTGAGATGGGGATAGTAGGGATGGCTTGAGCCATTGGTAAAGGTGCTAACAAGGCAGGCACAGGTTCTGAGGGACAGAATTTAGGTAGCTAAGATTAGGAGACTGACTGGCAGGGTTGGATTAAGGATGGCAAGGGAAGAGTTGTCGGTCTGTGGGATGAAACAAGGGCCAGGATCAAGTTACAAATATGTTTTCGGGTTGTGGGGAGCACATTGAATGAGTTGCAATCAGAATTGTCAGCTGCAAGGCTATGTGCAGTCATGATGGCCAAAGATGAGGGTCTCCAAGTGCACAGTTTAGATCCCAAAAAAGTAAAAATAAATCACCCAATACTGTTTTTAAAGATAGAAAAAAACCATAGGCCCAAAAATATAATTTTAAAAAAATAAACAAAAACATTTAAAACAAAGTTATGAATCCAAATAAATTACTTAGCTGTAATAATTTCTACATCTGGAGTCTATTTTAAGGCAATTGAAAACTGTTTAGGATTCCAAACCTTCCAATAGTGGTGAGGTTGGATTTCACCTGAAGAGCTTCTAAAGAAACAAAATCTGAAAATGACCTTTCCTTATGTGCCAATAACTTGGTAACATAACTGTAGCACTAAAGAACAAATGGCAAGTTGGCAATCAGGTGTGCTATGAACCATATGGAAATCAACAGAGATCTGTTGTTATCCCAAAATTGCCCTTTCCAAGCAACCTTCCACACTCAGATTCTCACAATAGAGATGGACACAATAACAAACTTTAGCATGCAAAAAATGCCTCATACGACCTCATTACAAGATGTGCATACCCACCCTCTCTTTATAGGAAATAGATAAAGACTTGGGTGGGCAATTAGTCAATAAAATGACTTCACTATGATGACTAATTGTGACACTTGATTCGGGAATGGATAAGCTCAATTAATTACAATTGATCTTGGGTCACAAAAGAGAAAATAAGAAAACACGGCCAAAGTGACCTTAACTTGGAGAATGACCCAAGTTAAGATTATACAACTTGATACAAGATATTTACAGTAACAATGATAAGTGATCAAATTGCATAGAACAAAAGAAAATCACTTAATCCAATTCCATAAAAATAGTTGCAAAATGAACAACAAAGATAGACTAAAATCATAAACCTTAAATTAAGGATTTTAACATCTAAAATTCTCTGCAACAGTCTACAAACCTATATGTAAAAGCAAACAGTGAATGCACCATGAAGTTCTTGGAACAATAGACTGAATCCCTATGTGATCATATGTTCTGTTGTTATAGAATTTTGATGGGGAAAGAGGATGAAAAGTTGGGAATACAGGAAGGATCCATATTCCATCAGTACTAAATCTTGGCACCACACTTGAACCAGGAGAATCAGGATCAATAGATCATACCACAAATCTTGGGTGTTGGTTGGCAGTCTTTGCAGTTTCATCAGATAGACTCATCCTATTCAGCACCTATGTTTCTAACCACAAATCATAACTCCATGTTGTTGTCCCTAAATTTTAGCAAACCATTTCAAAACTTCAAGTCCTCATATGAACATATCAAATGATGTCAAGTGTCACTTGAGTCATTGAGTCATGCTCAATCTGTGCCAAATTGTATGTTGAAATGAGTCCAAGGTAGGCAAAGGTTGGTTTTCAAAATAGAGAAAAATATTCGAAGGAAGAAGGAAAATTTTCTTCCATGGATGGCAAAGTTTGTAGTTGTCAATAAACAAATAAATAAGTTGTTTTGTAATTAGTGCCCGACAATTGGTTGTCAGTTGGTAGTTACCAATGGTTGGCATTCTTAACCAACGTTGGCTTGAATGCCCCCTTTTGGGAAATTCCTAATTTTAGGTCTGCAAAACAATAATAATCACTAAAAACTGATATTAGTAATAACAAATATCAACTTTACAATTATATTCAAATTAATACATAAAATATTATAATATTGAGAGCAATACATCATAGCTAAAACATCATAATATTTAGAACTACAGTTCATACCATCATTAATATTTGAATTCAAAACATCTTAACATCATTAATGATTCTTCCAAGGCATATTCCTATAGCCAATCATATTAGGAATTCACTAGAAGTGCTTGCAAACCGCAATCTCAAGGGTGGTGGCCCTTGTATTGCGAGAGCATGGAATGATTCTGTTGGCGTTTAAATTCGCACCTCTGGAATGCGGATTTGAAAACGGACAGCTATGCACAGATAAACTGCTCTTCAAATTAGGAGGGGAAGCTCCCTCTTGCTGATGGTGTTTGAAAGAAAGTAAACTAAAACTAAGTTGCCTATCTTTTTGGATCAGCTTAGAGCACAAGGTTTTTTAAACACAAACGCCGCAGCTGAGATTTTCTGATAAGAAGTTCAACTACGACTAACTTAGACTAAAGACGTCCTAACCTCTCAAGTAATAGCAGAGCAAGAGAAGTTAGAAATCAACAAGGTAGATTCTCTGACAAAAATACTTTAACAATCTCTCTCAACAAACACCTACACACTTCACTGTAAGCTGAAATAAAGATCATGAAAGCATAACATAGATAACGGAAATCTGAGATTTTAGACCAAGGCAAAAGAGGCTCATGATTTTATTACTCAAATCTCTAAAACAAAACTCCCTTCTAACATGCCTTGAATAAGAAATTGCAGCTAAGGAGGCTTGCAAACTTATTCTTAACACAATAGAAAACAACAATCTCACTAACTCCTTGTTGGCTAAAGAGGCTCAACAATTTGCTTATCACAATACAAATGAACAATACTTGAGCAACAAATAGAAGACACAATAGGCTCAGCGTTTTGTTCTCATAAGCACGGTTTAAACTAAGTGAACTGAAACTGAATAACAACTTGCTGCAATTCAAGCTCGCAATTTGCTATGACAATAACCGTTAAAGAAACTAAATGAGCAAAGGCTCTTATTTATAGAGAAGCAGAGGAGTAGGGAACCCTAAAATCTCCTTGCTTTCACAATCTAGGGCTTGCTCAGCAAGCAAGCTTTATTACTAAATCTAGAAACAAGATAACAACTAAAACCCTAAAAAGCAGAAAAAGCGGGAAACGCCAACTATTACATCTTATCTTCTTTCTATCCTCAAAGAATGGATAAGGATGATTCCAAGAATAGAAAGAAAGCGGGAAAGAAAGCTTCTAGAAGAAAGCTGCTTTAAAGCTCGATCACATCCGCTAGGAAGTCTGAGATTGTGTCCCGGTTCGGTGCATCTATACCATCAACAGCAAAACACCGCTTTTCAAGAATATCTTCGGCATCTTCAATAGATCTTAGGAAATCTTCAATCTCATTGGCCGCTTTATTGAACTTTGCTGACATCACTGAAATATGACCTATCCTTCCGCCAACTGGGCTGCAACTATGAACAACACTTTTATGTTTTCCTTTCATTCACTTCTACAATCTTCTTGCTGTATTTGTCTTTATGCATATTCCACATCTTTTCACACTCATCCCTCGAAAGAGTTACACTTTCAGGCCATGGGGGAATGGAAAAACACTTTTCAACCATGTCAGGCTTTAAACTGCAAATCAACCTACCATCTGCTGACTGGATCTCCCTAGTAGCCTGGTTGTAATGCTTAATGCAAGCGACATTACTTAACTCGCTCGGAATCGGAGCATAGGGAATATTGCCATGAGTCCGTGACGACCCAGTTCCTCGACAGCATTGTCGCTTCTCTCCAAGGCTGTAGGTCGCATCAATCAGCTTTATACATGATGTAAGTCCGTCACTCTGTTTTGGATGTAACGGAAAAGTGTTGATTCGACTTGAAAAACATTAGGAGTGTACTCCATTTCAGAAAACTTGAAGAATGATCAGAACTACCGTTCGCATAAGTCTTGGACAATTTCTATTTTAGAATGCTGATTTTCTTCCTCCAACGGACAAATTTGTGAATTTTTTTCTGAGATATGGGTTTTGCTCAAAATTTCGTTGCAAGACAACCCAGATCGTCCATTTTTGGAAATTTTGATTTTAAACTGAAAAAGCAGTAAACCCTAATTTCTTCAATTTTTCTCGTTCGGTATCCGGGTTTTGTTCGTAATATCGTTAGAAATGGACCCAGCTTGATTGGAATCTGCAAAACTCGACGCTTGATTGAAAAAGCAGCCAACCCTAGGTTTTTGGAAAAGTCGCGATATGGGTTTTCTCTCAAGACCGATTGAAAGGACCTTATGATTGAATTTTGAATGCAATCGAAGTCTTCAATCGACATGCAAGATAAAGCTACACTTGCTGCAATCCTTGATGAAGCTCCCTTTGAAAAATTTTCTCGTAAGGTGGAGGCAAAAAGACCCGATGACTTAAAAAATTGTTTCAGTCATTGAAAAACTTGATCTTGGAACAAAAAAGAATGAAAGAACAATGGTTTATGCTTGTCGGGTCTAAACTACGCAAAACCAGCAACGCGATCCGAACCGCAAACAAACCTCGTCTAACCCTCCTGATGCTTACCTCGCGGCGTATGTTTATAGCGACAGCACCGGCTTTGATTTTGTTTTGTTTTTTTCTCGCTTTTATTTCAAAACCCTAAACTTATCTCCTCAAGTTTGATCGCTTATCTTCTTTCCTTTTTCAAATTTTTGAAATTTGAAAATCTTCAAAAATCTTCTAAGGCATGAAGGTTTGGGCGCCTTTCTCCAAGAGGGGCGCTCAACTTCACCAGTGTTAGTCAAAATTTCAACTTTTTCAACTTTTCTCAATTTTAACATGCCACTTCGCCACTGATTTCTCATTGATTGGTTTACCCGACAGGCGAGCTGAGTGGTTCACTGCGGAGCCGGACTGATTCTGAAGAAGACGTTTTGGAGGCACCTCCTACTAAAAACTTGATTTCGACCTTCGAATTCACGGGAGGCTTTTCCTTCTAGGGGCGCCCAGTTTCTTCAGTGTTAGCCATTTTTTCTAATTTCCAAGTTCTTCCTTCTCCCTTTGATCTTCTGGTGAATCTTCGATTCCGGGAGCTACGTTGATCGGACTGACTGTCTGAGTGTTTCGTTGGATAGCCAGACTGATTTTGGCGAGGCCTTCTTGGACGTTACTTCTGCAAATTCCATCATTTGGAGGCTTTAAAATTTGGGCGCCCTTCTTCAACTGGGGCGCCCACTTCCATCAGACTTAGAAAATTTTCCAATTCATTCAGGTCTCTCACTTCTTCAGATGACCTTGTTGGATCTTAAGCTCCGGGCGTCGGATTGACTGATGGCTGTGCTCATTGCGAAGCTGACGGAGAATGAAGGAGGGTGCTCTGGAGACACTTTTGTCAAAAATGGATTTTTTACCCTTCAAAAGGTTGGGCGCCTATCTTGACTGGGGGCGCCCAGTTTACCAACACTTAGTTTTTTTTTTTGACTTTTTCACTTTTGCTTTGAATTTCTCTTTTCACCTCTCGTCGGACCTTCTGTTCAGCCTTTTGAATCTGATGACTGCGAGCTCCGTTTGTCGTGCTGAATAGCTCACTGCAAAGCCAGTTGAATTCTGAAGACATCTCGTTGTAACTTTGACTGCAAATTCCTCTATTTGCACCCTTGAAAAGTTGGGCGCCTTTCTCTTCTTAGGGCGCCCAGTTTCTCCAGACTTAGAAAAATTCATAATTTATTCAACTTCAAGTTTCAGATTTTCACTTCATACCTTCTACTTTGACTTGAATTTGCCGGAGACTGGATCATCGGATGCTCTGACGGGGATATCCATCGCGAAGCTGACTGAAAACTGAGCAACTTCCATTGGAGACCGTAACCCTAATTCCTTCATCTGGCACCCTGAAAAGGTGGGCGCCTTTCTTCAACTGGGGCGCCCAAACTAGCAGACTTAGAAAATTTTCATGACTTTTCAATTTTCTTCCTCGATCCTCGTGCATGTTCATCATTTCACTTTCTGCTGGAAGTTTTGAATGCTAAAATTAACGCCTGGCAGTCGGATGACCTCCATTGATGACTCGGAACCCGATATGCTTCTCAAAGCCAATAGACCTGAGGGCAAACTGATTATTTTAAGATTCGACGCAGCTGATACGACACATTTTGAGCTAATCACAGTCGGACCCTGTCGGACTAACTTTCTATTTTAGAAATTTTTCTATTTTTAGAAAATTTTGCCAGTATCCGTTTTGAAAGAAACCCAGAAAAACCGAGAAAACTTTACTATTTCGAGAAAATTTCTAAAAATAGCAGTTTTCCTAAAATTTAGGGATGAAAAACTGAGATCTGGGTTTTGTAGGTTAAGCTGCTCTTAGCAGACCCAGATCGTCAGAAATTGAAAATTTTGTGTTTTGACCCTCCATGCAAGACATGCACACCCAAATTTTGACCTTTTTGACTGTTTCGACAAGATTTTTTACTCATTTCTTCAAAATGTCTAAGTGTAACAAAAATTTTAATTTTGGGGTACAACAGATTCTAGATCCATTCCATCCCTCAGTCTGCCTTGGAGGCTGGCCGTCCTCCTCAATCAATCCCAAGAGCACCATTTAGGCCTCTCAGCCCACAAGTATGGCAAAACCTCCAATTCATCCATCTCGGGGTGGCGTGCTTGATAAGATGCATGAAGGTTGTCCTCTTCAACCAAGCCCAAGAGCACCATTTAGGCCTCCTGGCCCACAAGTATGGCAGAACCTCCAATTCATCCATCTCGGGGTGGTGTGCTTGATATTAAGAATTCCTAACCCTTCAACATCTTGTGACTTAGAAGGTTGGTCACCCCCCCTATTTGCAAGGCTCTTCTATAAATTCAAAATAGATTGCTAAAGGAATTTGTTAGAAAATGAAACGATAAATTTACTCTTAAATAGCTGCCACCGATATATTTTCAGAATATTACCAATGGCTGTTCTCAATCTCTATTCCAAAGAGATTGCCTTATATTTCTTATTCTTATTTTCCTTTTTCTAATTGGATATGATATGCTGAATGATTATGAGTTGATTGGTATTTATGGATTGACAAGTTAATGTTTGAATGATGCTTGGAATGACTTTATACTTGAATGAATTGATTATTGAATGATTTAATGATTGAAAGATTTGATGCTTGAATGATTTGATGATTGAATTATGAATTGATTGATCTTTTGATATTTTGATTGCTTGATTTTTTGATGGATAGATGAGTGGTGATTGCTGATTGAATGTCAATGAGCTGATTTACCCTTTATATCCATTTCTTGGAGGAGTCACCACCCTTCACAATAAATGAGTCACCCCCCTTCATGGCTGCCTTTTGAGAATAATCCTTTATTTCCAAATTGATTGATAGATTTTTTCTCCATAGATGACTTCTTCACAAGGAAATGATCCCCCTTTTATATCCTATTATTGAGGGAGTCACAACCTTTCACATTTGAAGAGTCACAACCTTTCACATTAGGAGTCCCATCCTCTCTCACATCATCACTACTCTTGAGAACATGATTTAATTTACTTGCAAAGTCACATAAGGTTCTGTTATGGATGTCTTTCTCAAATGAAATGCTCTCCCCCTTTTATATCCTATTATTGAGGGAGTCACAACCTTTCACATTAAGAGTCCCATCCTTTCTCACATCATCACTACTCTTGAGAACATGATTTAATTTACTTGCAAAGTCACATAAGGTTCTGTTATGGATGTCTTTCTCAAATGAAATGCTCTCCCTTTTATATCTCAAGTTTGAGGAAGTCACATCTCTTCACCTCAATAGTTACAACTCTTCATCGCTGCATTTGGAGAATAGTAATTTAATTTTAAATAAGTTAATTTGTTAGTGCTGATGTCTATTACTTGTAATCAGTCCTAATAATTCCTCCCCCTTTTCTTTCCTTCTAGATCTTCCTTCCTTATATACCATATCTTCCTCAAGGGACAACCTTTCATATGCCGGTTGACCATTCTTAACAACCTAACTTTTATTTAATGTCAGTTTGATGTAATATTAATTATCTTTATTGATTTCGTTTGAAACATAGGCTGTAGACATTTAGGAATTAAACGAGACATTACAACTATATATTTCTTAATTGTACTTTTAGTCGGGGATCGCGTGCATGTATCATGTAACTATTGAACATTTGATGAATGAATGAATACAATAACATCTTTTTGAACATTGTTCTGAGTATTTGTTACATTTTGTTATTTTTATTTACTCTATTAATCATTCAAGTAGAGTTACTAAGTAAACATTTGGCACCATTGCCGATATGAACATTGGCAAAGTATAACTCACAGACGGGAATCATGGCGATGTAATGGAACAGTCAACCAAAGAACTTGTGCAAGCAAATGAAGAAAAGGAAGACGGGTTGACACAAGATTTGGTAAACTTGTGGGATATTTCATTAAAAGAACACATACAAAGAGAAGCCCTCATAAGAGAGGTCCCTCAGGCCACCATCTAGGATAACCTAACCATCAACGAAGAGGTTGATCATTTTCTCAACAGACTGCCAAGACTTATTGCATGCCATTTCATCATTATGCAAGATCTTTGAGTTGAGAGAGACCAAGAACAATGTAGGCAACCAATACTACAGCAATACAAAGAAAGGAACAAAAGGGAAGAATGTAATACTAACCCTCATGTACCCCAAAGAATTAATGACCTTAACTTTGAATGAAAACGAGAAATTAAAACAAAGTGGTCACGAATCAATAGACCAAAAAATCAAAAGATCCTTAAGAATAAAAGAACAAAGAGAACATTGATGATGATTGAGGGGTGAAGTTGAAGAAGGCGAAGTGTTTCTAAGGGAAAGCTTGAGTCCACCCAAGAGAAGAAGCTAAAGCATAAGCAAAATCCGTAGAAGGGAGAGTGGGTAGAAATAGCTTGACACTTACCACTTCTCGATGAGACATACACTGACCTTGCCAACCAATCCAGAGAGTTGTTTGTACCATCAACATCGAGTGAAGGGGAAAGTGAAGAAAACACTAACACTGCCAAAGAACTGTGCGGACCATCACTATTGAACAAAGAAGGGTCATCGTCGGGCAACAAAGAAGGTTCACTGTTGGACAAAAGGGAAGGCAAGGAAGAACCTGCCAACCTAACTGTCAAAGAATCGTTCGTATCAATAAAACTGGTTGAAGGGGAAGGCCAGAGAGAACCTACTAACGGTTTGACAAAGACCATATGCCAGATTGAAGACTTGATACTAACGGAAGAATCAAACATTGGAAGATTGAAGCCGATAATGCTAGGACGAAGGGAGCATTGAAAGGATCCCGAAGGCAACTCGAGAGTGACAATGCTAAAGAGGGATGAGTGAAGGATTGTGACAGGTCCGAGAGTGCAGGGAAAGCACCGGAATGTACGAATCAAAACTCTCCAAACAAGTTACCGTCATAGAAGGTGCAACAGGGAGGCAAGATGGTGACTCCCCCAACAAATCTAAATGTAGAGTGGCAAAAACTTTCAAAGTTCATTGGAAACGGGTGGGAGGACCCTATAAGGCATTATAAGACATGTGAGACAATTTGGGTAGCAAACGGTCAAAATGATAGAGCATATTGGCTGAAAGCACTTCCAACAACTCTTAGAGGGATAGCCATAGGATGGTATATAGAGTTGGAAGCAACACATAAAAATACATGAGATGCATTGAAAAGAGCATTCCAAGAGGAATTCAAACTCCAGAGCGACGACAATGAAATTGTGGCTAAGATATATAATACCAAATAGGGAAAACATGAGAATGTGCAAGCCTACAATCGTAGGCTCAAAGAGTTACTGGTGAAATTAGAAAACCAGTTGGCCGATGGACTGAAGAAAAGATGGCTCATCGAGGCATTGATTCCTTCGCTGAGGAAAAAAATGAAAGTGGTGCCTCCATCATCGTACATCGATGCTTACAATCGAGCGATGGACATAGAAAGTGAAGATAAGGCATCTTCTTGGGGGAAGAGGATGGAAGACGACGAGAGAACCAACGACAATGGCGGTAGTGAATCAAAGATGGTTCAAGCTTTACGAAATGACATGATGAGAATGATGAACTCAAAGCTAAGAAAGAAAGTACAAAGGAAAGCAAGGAATTATAGTGCACCGAGTGCAAGGTTGAGGGTCACACCCAAGCAAACTGCCCAAAAAAAAATTTCTATAACATCTGCCAAGTGATGGGACATTCCATTGAGGAATGCCCATACAACTTGAAGACAAGATGCATACAAGTGCTCTTCAGTCAAGGGGAACAATCAACCCCTTCGACCACACCACCAAAAGCACAAAACAATAACACTAATGCATCTCCTAGTGGATACCATAATAGATGGGGAAATACTAATCGGTTCAACAATAGTGGACCAAGAAGCAAAATTCAGTATGATGCTAAGGGAAGACCAATGATCCAGTGCCACAAATGCAATGAATGGAGTCCCTTCGCTAGGGAATGCCAAAGCAATTAGAATAAAGTAGGAATGTTGTGCAAATGGTGTGGTTTGGGTGATCATGAAGACACTGATTGTTCGAAGCAAAAAAACATTAACATGCTAGAAGTAGAGGAGCAAGACGAGGTAGTTCTAGCAATCACCAAAGCACAAACAAATAAGGTAGTATATCTAGACCCTCATATGAAAAAGGGATGACTTCAAGAAGCCAAATCTGAAGTATAATAGGTGATGGCAAAAGAACGAAGAACCTCCAATGGAACTGCAAGTACCTCATCATTACGGTTGGAGTTAGAAAAGAACATTGTATGGTAGGTGCTACAAGTGGCTATACCAATCAAGGTGACAAACCTACTTCAAACCATGCCACAACTGAGAGTGGCAATCACAAACATGGTTGATGATGATCAAAGTCAATGATAGGAAGGCCAAAGAGAAGACATGATAGTAGAGCCGCCACCCAAAGGTGAACAAGTCATCGACCCAATGTTGTTGATAGTGAACATAGGAAGAAGTCGATTTTCGTCCAAATGGAGATTATGGGGAAGAAATTGACAAACACTATCGTCGATGGAGGATTGGACGTTAATGTACTCCTTGAAGATACATGGAAGTGCTTGGGAAAGCCAACCCTCTGGCCACTAACATTCCAATTAGTTGGCGTCAACCAACATGGTATGAAGCCATTGGGAACGTTGATGGCGTAAGAAAGCATATGACGCATTGCTTGGGAGGGGGTGGCTAATTGCAGCAAAGGAAAATTATAATTGGAAACAAAGCACCCTTTCCATAGACAATAACGGGAGGAAGTACATGATTAACTTGAGAAATCAAGTGGTGAACGAAGAGATGGCATCTTCTAGTTCAAACTCAGAAGGAGTAGAATCAAGGACAAAAGAAGAAAGGAGATTTATGGAACCAAATGATGGAGTCCTTGACCTCCAACATTGCTTGGAGGATGAAACAAGCTCTCTCAATGGTCTTTTTCATTGGAAAATGGAAGATTACGAAGTGTTCCAGCACAATTGCAACATATTGCAGGCTAACGAGATTGAAGAAGATGACAAAGCCACAAGTCGGACATTTCCTTCGGAGTACGAAGAGTACAAGGAGTGAGTAGCCAGGTTGGATGACATGCCAGCCCGTAGCTTTGAATGGGACAAAGTGATCAAGTATGAGGAGCCAAGAATGAAAAAGGTGAATTTAGTAAAGGAGAGTAATCGACAAATGATCCTGGTTGGAGATGACTAGAACCCCTTATTGAAAGCGGCAACATTTAAGATTTTTATAGAATACAAGGACACTTTCGCATGGACATAAAAGGACTAGAAAGGGATACCTCCAAAATTAGTGTACACATAATTCCTCTAGTACCAAGAGCACAACCCATACGAAAGCGGCCCTACAAAATGAATAAGAATTATGTTGCAAACGTCCAGGAGATAGAAAAGATGTTGGAGGTCGAAATCATTTTTAAGGTTGAAGTTAGTGATTGGGTTTCTCTAATAGTCATATCGTTGAAGAGAGAATTCGAACAAATTCAGCTATGTGTGGACTTCAAAAGTTTGAATGCAGTTACCATAAAAGATTCATTTTCAATCTCGTTCACTGACTCAATATTGGAAGAGGTTGTTGGTCATGAAATTTTCTCATTCATGGATGTATTCTCCAAATACAACCAAATAAGCATAGTCGAGGAGGACAAGTTGAAGACTAGGTTTGTGTTCGAGAAGTATATGCATACAGCCAGATGTCGTTCAATCTGTGTAGTGCTGCGGCAACTTTTCAAAGGATCATCTTGCTCATCTTTGATAAAATGTCGGTGGGAAACTTCAAAGCATTCCTAAACGATTGGTCAATCTACAACAACCAGGGGATCCATTTGAAAGCACTCAAGGAATGCATGGAATGATGTAGAGCAACATGATTGGCACTGAACCCAAAGAAGTGTCGATTCATGGTGCCACAAGGAAAACTATTGGGGCACATAGCCTACAAAGCAAGGCTGAAGACCGACCCATACAAAATAAGAGTGATCATACAGATGGAAGCACCTCAAAACATCACAACAATAAAATCATCCCTAGGTCACGTTGGCTATTATAGAAGATTTATTAAAAAAATTGCTCAGATATCTTACCCACTCAATGTACTAACAAGGAAGGGCCAACTATTCACATGGACTGAAGACCAGGAAAAGGCTTTAAGTGAACTAAAGGTACAATTAATAGGTTCACCAATCCTTGCATACCCAGACTAGAGTAAAGAGTTCCACATATTTGTCGATGCATCGAACTATGCAATCAGAGCAACACTGGCAGGACCCCAAGGATTAGACCATCTAGTCTTCTTCACCAGCCGATTATTGTCAAAGGTAGAGAAGAACTATAGCACGACAAAGAGAGAGGCATTGGGGATGGTCTATTCGGTGTAGAAGTTTAGACATTACTATAGTTGGTCTACAATGTCTATTATTATGCTTTGGTAATATTGGTTATCCGACTATGTATTAATCATTTGTCTTAGTTGTTGTCGACTTCGAGTAGTTATAAGCATCGGTTAGTTAATGGTTGTGTTTCACTTGGCAACCTTCGAGTCCTTTATATACATTGTGTATCGTCAAGGAGAAGGGTATAATCTAGTCGGATTGACTCTGATCCTTGGCTGACCATCTCTGGTCTTCTTCTGTAATAATTTAATGAGAAAATAAAGATATATTTTATGCATGTATCTGGTATGCATTGTCATCGCCATTATTAATTCATGTATTTAACTTATCAGATAGAGTCGCAAACATTTGGCATCGTTTCCTTAAAGAAATTGGGTCAAATTCGAGAGATTCATGCCCTTAGACCTGTTGATGCGTGTTTTATGACTCACCAAGCACTTTAGAATAAAGAGTCCAGAGACGCTCTATCCTCTCTTGAAAAATTACCTCTTATGCTAAGATTGCTAGAAAGGTCATATGGTAATTCCAATGTTTCTTAATTTGAGTGATGGACAAGCTCAATGGATGATGTGATATGCTGGTTTCACAAAGGGACCTCAGATAGTAAATTATTCGAAGTAGGAATTAGAATTGATTTGACGTTGAATGCTCTTATGTTTTTGGGATTTTCAGTTTTGGAATAAAATAAAAGGAAAAGGGATGAGGGTTTAGAAACTAGACTTATGCTAAACTATTCCTACGAACTTAAGAGACAAATGCTGGATAGTGAAATTTAAACCAATCTTTGCTCTGCCAAGCACAATACTACAACTAGACAAAGACGGTGCAATCTTCAATGGGTTTACGAATGATGTCCTATTACGCAATACCACCATCAATTCGAACAATGTATATAGGTAATAGAATCCAAGTTAAACAGTTTCGAAGTTCAGACTAACCTTACACATCAAATTGAAAATCATTCAATTGAAAAAGGTATGAACTAATTTCACTATTTCCAACACTATCAATCTTTCATTCATCTAAAAATGCTGAAAACTAATTTACTCTATTGAAGAAATCATGAAACCATGCGAGCTCATCAAAATAACAAATGCTCAACTCTGAATCCAATTATTATTTGAATAGCAACAGTAGCAACAATTTCATAAGTCTCTCCCCGAATAAATGAAATGCGTGGGGTTTATATAGGCACCCCAATTACAAAGCAACGGCCAAGATTGATTTGAGATCAATGGCCAAGATTATTTCAAGAAACCCTAACCCTAAAAAACATAACCAACTCAAAGGACACATGGCACAAGCAGAACGAGCCACTTGGAGTATGGAAAATGACGACACCTTGCGAATCATTCGAGCAAGTGGGAATTGAGAATGCAATTCCATTTGGACTGCTCCTTAGCCGCAAATGCAAGAAATTTAGCTAACACAGAATCGAGTTCCTCCATTGAGATGCTTGGCATAGAATCCAATTGCACTCCGATCATGTCCAAGGTTTCAAGTCATTGAGTGAAAGTACTTTCCCATCTATCTCCCTGTTTCTGAAAGTTATCCATAAAGGTCAAAAGGGAAGACATATCATCAAGCTGGTTCTCTGTAATAATCTGCACTTCCTTGAAATAAATGTTCATCACATTTTTCTTCAGTCCTTCTAAATCTAAGCCATTTGCATCATGATGCTCCTGCCCTGTTAATCCTTCAAAAGAAGTGAGGATTTTGAACTGAATTTTCTCAACTACACTCCGTATAACAGCACATTCTTCCTTCATTCCATCATATGTCTTCCTTTTAGCCAATAAGGAATGATACCACCTGCTGAAATCATATGAGGCTCCTTCCTCAATAACACCTTCCTGGATTAATATTTGCAGGGAAACTTCCTTTAAAACCTTCAAACGAGGTATTACTTTGTCCTGTACGTACTGGAAATCTTCCCAATTGTCTTCAACTTGACTAACTTCAGTTATAAGCAAGGCAGATCTGTCATAAGTCTGAGCGCACTTCTCTAAGAATTGCTCCATCTGTTTTGAAATATTGATAACCCAACTCTTAGTTGCTTGACTTGTGATCCTCATAGCTTCAAGAACATCAACGGATTCCGGAGTACGAGATGATGGCGGAATAAAAGCTTCATTTTCTTGACGCAAAGGGGCTGTTAGTTGCTGAATGAACTCCGTTAGCCTTATATTTTCTAACTCTAGCCTTTCCTTCTCCTCTGTTTTGTCGAACTTTTCCTTGATGGCTTTGGAAGTGTCTGCTAACTCATGGAAATCCTGATCTATCGTGGTTGGCCCAATATCCAATGTTGTAACATCATAATCCATAGGAGTAATCTGATCTCTTGGCTTATCAATTTTCGGGACTGCCACCTGTAAGATCCTGGATCCTGCATCATTCCTGGTAATCTGAGAATACTTCTTAGGCTTCCTTGGCATTTTAGCTTTGCCAATCCTCTCTAGGAAGTCTTGCATGCTTTCAACTGGTTGAACTTCATCCAGTGGTCTAGACTTTTTCTTCAAACTTTCGGTCAACCAAGCTGGGATAGTGGATAATTCCATCCCGTCTTCCAATTGATCATCATCATTAATTCCCTTTAGAGCAGAAATTACCTCATCTCCCAGTTCTTCATTGTTCTCAAGAATCTCAGTATCTCCTACGCCTTCAATCATTAACGTATCATCCCCTTCCAAACACTCAATGAGGGTTTGCTCCTGGAGAGAATCCAACTGTTCTAACTCTTGGAATTCGACCTCTTGCTCATGGCTTGGCTCGATCTCAGCAATGGACACTTTTTCTATTACTCCAACTGATGAAGCATTTGAAGATGATGGAATCTCATTCACTTTTTGTTTCTTACTCTCCAATTCTCTGTCAGCTGCATCCTTTTCTTCCGTGTGAAGGTTTTTACTCACTACCTTCCTCTTGCTAGGATATGAAAGTTCATCAAGACTTTCTCCAACTGCTTCCCCCTGGCTTTCCTTATTGCTCAATGTGGCATAGGTAAGAGAAATTCCCTCTTTTCTCAACCTGCTGATCTGATTGTCCACCCATTCCCTAGAGTATGCAATAATGTCCTTCATCAATATATCTAAATCGGTCACCTCAGGTTGCGTCCAGTTAGGCAACAAGATAGGTTTATCTTTTTCCCGTTCAAATTGAGGATGTATGTAGTCCCCGTTGTCTTTTACTTGGTCAGGTATAGGAAACAAGTCACACCTTCTTACAAGTTCAATTGGAATTCTGGACCAAATCTTCTTCCTGACTCCATATTCGTCTGCCAAGTTAGACCAATAGTCTTCAATCTGCATGACATGAAGGGACTTCTTCCCGTGGACTCTTAAGTACGGGTCATAATCAGACCTTGGATTATACATGCCGAACTTAAAAAATTGCAATTCTAACCTTGCTGTTTTGGCTGATTGTAATGAAGGGCAGACTTCTAGCATTTTTCCAATTGTAACAGGAAAATCCACTCCTTGTTTGTTCCTTTTCGCCTGAATAGAATCTACACATGCCAGTTGCCTTGCAACTTCAAGCATAACAATCTTGTTTGTTGGGTACCGAGGGAGTCTATGTGGAGCATCTGAGAATCCATGAACTCTTATATATGTAAAGGTCGGAAACTGAATAAACCAAGATCCGAACTTATCAAGCATTGCCATAGCTTCTTTAGATAGCCTCCTTTGAACTGTTCCTTGAAGCACTCGCGTGATAGACATAAGGAAGGCGTCATTGGTTATCTTAAAATTGTCCCTGTAATGTAGCTGGAGCTACGGGTAACAATCATATGCTTTGAGCTGATCTTTTCGAAGTCCAACTTCCCCTTTGCAAATCAGTCCTCTGCACTTAGTGAACCGTGCCAAGATATAAACCACGTAGGAACTCATATAGAAGGTTTTGGTTTTTCCCAAGTTTCTCAACTGGAAATCGATATTATCACTTATTAACTTCGCCCAATTTATTGCTTCCATTCCCAATACGATCTCCACGTATGAAAACATCCATACTTTGAAGAAAGCTCCTTGAGACGTTCCCATAATCCTGTTCAGCATATGAATCATATCACTGTATTCTGTTTTAAAATCTATGCAAATTAGTCTTTTTGGCAACTTGGAGCGATGTCTTTTGGGTTCCTTGATCCAGTTAGAATTGACTATGTCCATACAGGATTCTTTGGCTTGATCGAACATGGCCTGTGATTCCTTTTGAGTCCTGTTCAACATCTTTTGACAATGGGGAATACCAAATACCTCTCTGACTCAATCCTCCGTGAAGTAAGCCAAAGTGATCCCATTAGGTGTTTTAATGGATCTTGTCTGCGGATTGTATCTTTTGGCACATTCGACCATTAGCTCACTGCACTGAACTGAAGGTGGAAATCCTACTGCTTGATGAAGTCCGGACTTAACAATGCTAGTGGCAATAGGCGTGGGCATTTCGTTTTGAGTGCCAAACATTCTTCTCTTGTGTTGAATCGCATTAAACTGCTCAAAGTTGGTATCCATCACCTTCTTCCACTTCGAGGACAATTGAGACTCTGGATAAAATTCTTTGAGAACTTCCTTTACTTGAGCTTTTCTGACTCCACCTCCCACGTTCTTTGGAGAAGACATTGTGCCTGTACGAAGCTCGAAGTTAGAAATATTTCAACAAATTTGTAAGAAAGGCGAATTCATGGCTGGAGAGATTTTAAAATTAATTTAAAAAATCCAAAACTTGATTAAAAGGCTGCGTAAAGAATAAATTCTTGATGAAATTTGATCCGCCTTTATTGTTTTTAAAGAGCATTCATGGAATTTTTAAACAATCTTCTGGATTTTTAAAGACTTATACTGAAGTTTTCTCAAATCCACAATGAAAAATCCCTTTTCCCTTCTAAAATCACCAGCAATAACCTTGCAGTTGTTTGAGAATTCCGGAAATGGAAGAGGAAAATCCAACTCTATGTTCTGGAATCAAGAAATCTCCTTGCAGCTGAAGAAGAAAGACGTCTTTGGCTTGAGAAGGGTTTGCCTGTGAGAAAATTCGACTTTGCAAATAATGGAAAATAAGCTCACAAGATCATCTTTTATAATAAAATCTTTCCATATTGGTTCAGGTCGATCTCTTCTTCCATTGGGTGTCTTTGCTTTAAAACGAAAAAAGCAATCTTATCTTGATTCTTTGACTTTTCAAACAAGGCGTCCCTTTTGGCTTGACAACTAAATTTCATTTTAAAAATAAAACTTAAGTTATTTATTCTATTTTTGCCCTTTAGTAAAATTCGACCCTCAAGTGGACTTTTCTACTTTTCAACTGGATTTTCTTTACCAAGGCAATTTTGCCTTAGAAAATTTCTCTATTCTTTCCTTGAAGAATTCGACTTTCAATTGGAATTTTCTCCTTCCTAATTGGAATTTCGCTTCATCTTGAAGTTCTTGAAGTCCAGTTCAAAATTTCTCTTGCCTTAGTCGATTTTTATCATTGTCCAACTGGAATTTCGAACTTTCCAACTGGAATTTCTTGTAGAAGGCGGATTTTGTCAAAATCTCTCAAATAGACGAATTTCAATTGGATTTTCAAGATTTCTCCTTGATGAACGGATTTCTCAACTGGATTTTTCGACGATTTAACTGGATTTCCTTAATGGCGCACCTCTCCAGACTTAGGCGACTTTTATCATGATTTTCTCGCTTTTTTACTTGATTTTTTGAATGATTTTCTCTTGAAGGCGCGATTTTTCCAGTTGATTTTTTAACCTTTGTATGCGCCTTTTTCCAGCTTTTCTCATCTTTGCATGCGCTTTTCTCATCCTTGCATGCACTTTTCTCATCCTTGCATGCGCTTTTCTCTTGTTTTTTTTCGATTTTTCAAGACCTCTGCTTGATTTTTGCCTGCTTTTTAATTCCAAAAGTGGAAACTTTCGACTCCACTGCCAGTGACACCTAGCACTTTCTAAAAATAGAAACTTACTAAAAATAGAAAAAAGCAAAAAGCAACTTTCTAAAAATAGTAAATTCCAGATTGGTCGAGAAATGCCAAAAACGAAAAAAGCAAAAAAGCAAAAAAGCAGAATCCCTAAAAAATAGGAAGTGTCAGAATTGAGCGAAAGCACAGGCAATCCTCGTCTGCAGGGTCCTCTTAGCACTTCTATGACGTCTACGTTCAGTTTCAGGCTCAAACTCCCAACTTGGCTCGGATGATGACTCCAGACTTTGACATGAAATTCCCAGATATCAGAGACTATGAAACTGCTACTCAAAGCTAAACCCCAAGAGCAAACTAGCGAGGGTCCCCATTTGCAATGGGGCGATGTGTGAAAAAGGTCACAACAAGACCCCAATAAAGGCGGAAGAGACCACAACGTGGTCAAGATCAAGAGATTAGGCGATCTTTAAAGATCATCGAACAAAGAGAATGAAGGAGACAATTGAGGGGTGAAGTTGGAGAAGGCGAAGTGTTTCTAAGGGAAACTAAGAGTAGAAGCTGAAGCATAAGTAGAGGCTGTAGTCGGGAGAGAAAGAGAACTGTTAGGACAAGAGAACGTACAAAGGGAGAGTGGGTAGAGATAGCCAAACATCTACCACTTCCCGACGAAACATACACCAATCTCACCGACCAAAATAGAGAACCATATGTACCATCAATGTTAGATGAAGAGGAAAGTGAAGAAGAGAACACTGCTAGAGAACCATACAAACCATCATCGACAAACAAAGAAGCATCGTCGTCGACAAATGAAGAAGCATCATCAAGTGATGAAGGTTTACCGTTGGGCGAAAGCGAAGGTGAGGAAGAAACTACCAACCTTGTCGACGGAGAACCGTGTGTACCATTAAAGTCAGTCGAAGGGGAAGGTGAGGGAGAACCTCCCAACGGTCTGACAGAGACCATATGCCAGATTGAACCACTAGATATTGACAGAAGAATTGGACATTAGAAGATCAAAGTCGAAAACACTAGGATAAAGGGAGCATTGAAAGAACCCCGAAGGCAACCCGAGAGTGGCAAACGTTGAAGAGGGACGAGTAGAGGATTGTGACATGTTTGAGAGTGCAAGGAACGCACCGAAATGTACGAATCAAAACTCTCTGAATAGGTTATCATCACAGAAGGTGCATCAGAGAGGTAAGATGGTGACTCCTTCAACAAGTTCGAATGTGGAGCAGCAAAAACTCTCAAAGTTCACTGGAAACGAGTCAGAGGACCCTGTACGACATTGTAAAACTTGCAAGACAATTTGGGTAGCAAGTGGTCAAGATGATAAAGCATATTGGCTGAAAGCATTTCCAACAACTCTTAGAGGCATAGTGATCGATTGGTATACAAAATTAGATGTAGCGCACAAAGCCACATGGGGTGCATTAAAAAGAGCATTCCAAGAAGAATTCAAACTTTTGAGAGACAACAACAAAATTGTAGCAAGGATATACAACACAAAGTAGGGAAAATATGAAAACGTACAAGCCTATAATTGTAGGTTGAAGGAGTTACTAGTGAAATTAGAAATCAAGCCAGCCGATGGACTAAAAAAAAGATGGTTCATCAAAGGATTGATTCTTTCATTGAGGAAGAAAATGAAAGTAGTGCCTTCGTCGTCGTACGCTAAAGCCTACGATCAAGCAATGGGCATAGAAAGTGAAGATAAAATGTCCTCGCATAGTAAAAGAAAAACAGAAGAAGATGGAAGTTCAAATGACAACAGTGACAATGAATTAGGAATGGTACAAGCACTCCGGAGGGACATGCTTCGGATGATGAAAGAATTGAAGGTGGAGAAAGAAACTAACGAACTATGGTGTACTGAGTGTAAAATTGAGGGGCACACAAAAGGTAATTGTCATAAAAAGATGTTTTGTGAGATTTTTCAGGTTATGGGTCATTCAATAAAGAAGTGCCCATACAATTTGAAGATGAGTACACAAGTACTCTTTATGCAGGGAGAGGAGTCCACTTCATCGATGCCATAGAATGCATCTCCAAGCGATTATTGAAATCAAAGAGGATGAAACCAAATATAGTACGACCCCAAAGGACACCCTATCATACAATGCCGAGAATGTAGCAAATGGGGACACTTTGCAAGAGACTTCCAAAACAAGCAAGATAAAGTGCAATTTGTTGAACACACAGAAGTGCTGAGAGGGAGGTGAATCAGTACTTAGAAAACCCTACAAGGGAAAAACCACGATGACTACTTGGATCTACTATCCAAATCTAGCCTCACAAATAAGATTTTACAACAGGTTTTTATGGTCTTTAACCAAAGGAAGTTCACAACTCCATGCTCAATACAACACTTACAATAGAGGTTTACAACCTCAATGTACAACTGGAATATATCAACACTTTTGTTACCTACAACTTACTGCCTTTAGTAAATTCACACATACATTTGCTTCAACAAGCTCTATTGCCTACGGCTCACTGCCTTCAACACACTTTCTCATTTACATTCACACATTCTTCTTCGTAGCTTCACATACACTTACTGCTAATCTCTCAAAAACTAATCTTGGCCACATTTCATTATCAAGAGAGATTCTATGAATTATTATTCGCACATTGCTCAAAACATTTGCAACACACACCCTTTCTCAAAACCTTTTATCTTCTATTTATACCCTTTGCAAACTTCAAAAGGTTTCTCCTTGTCAGCTAAAACATGCAATATGAGATATACATTGGTCACAACAAGTCAACTTCAAAAACATCTGTAGTAGAAGGAAATCTCATGCGATTCAAGCTGAAGAATATTCAAGACCTATTTTCCATAAAACACGTTTTCAAAATTAGCGCACACATCCAAACACTTGGCATAAGCAACACAACCTGTCAAGTCAGCCAGGCAAGCATGAAAACTGTCATGCATCAACTCCAGACCAAGGCGGTATCGAAGAGACCAAGAAACTTTGTGCGGATCACTCAAACATAATGATATGGCTTGTAACAACACTTCTTTGCACTCCTTTTGTCATTTTAGAACATTTGCTCTTGGCACAAACACTTCATCCCCAAAAACATTGACTCCAGCATACTGTTGTACAAGGGAGGATCACATACTAGATTGCAGATCATTCAAAGAACACAATGAGACTCCACCATGCATCCCATAACCTCTTTACACAAATTTTAGCAAGTAATTGCTGACACAGATCATTTGAACACCAACAGACCAACCTACCAAGTTCCCAAAACATAAACAACACACTGTCATCAACAGAAACACCAGTGGTGCACCAAAACAAGTGAAACTTGGACTGAGCAAACACACAACCTTTAGAAGTATAAATCCAAAGCTTTAAGGCAAAACAATATGATGTGGTGAAGTGCGGAGACATTCAGTTTTTCCTTAGTAATCATTCATAGGAACTTAACATGTGCTTACTCTATTAACACCAGAACATTGCAGTAAAACTTATGCATAGAAACTTGGAACATGCATACCTCACAGTTGTGTAGAGCTACCCTTCAAACCGCAAGACCATATCTTCATCTATGGAAAAATGCAGAGCATTTGACAAAGCTACTGTGGTGCCAATCTTTGTGCCTTAGTTTGGAGACTCATGCATTTCTCTTCATATCTCATGTGAAGATTCTCATCAAGAACATCACTCAAATCACTTTGACATCGATCATAAACTTTAGAAGATAAGGTACAATCGTGTATCAATGTCCACATTATAGCCCATCAATCACAATTGTTCAACAATATAAGTGCATGCAGTAGTAACATAAGTTGACATCAATGACAATACACTAACAACACATTTGCCAACAATCTCCCCCTTTGTCATTAATGGCAACACTTACCAGGTATTCCATTTTCTCTCCCCCTTTGACATCAAGGGAAAAGGTGGTCTTACTCTGTGCCTACAAAACATATAGGCTCCCCCTATCTCTACAATCTTTAACAGTTCACTCCCCTTGAGAAGCGACTTACTCCAAAAACAAGCTCTTTTATTTACATAGATGATATATACATAGAGTTTTGATCAATTACCTACTCCGCATATTTACACATCATCAAAATTGTCACAAAAACTATGTTATCACGACATATTCAGCTCTAACCTGATGGAAGAATGTTCTTGTAAACTGACTTCAACTGAGTCAAAGAGCTGTCCCATTGTTTCTTTGCAGAAGTTGTGATCTGGACTTGACTTACCAGTTGAGCATAAATATCTTTTGCTTCTTCAAAGGAGGATAGCATATGATTCTTTTGTTCAACTCCTTTTGCTTCTGCTAGGAGCCCAGTTAGAGATGCTAACCTTAAGCTTACTGCCTCCCACAATTGTTTCACTTGCCCTTTAATCTACTCCCTTTGATTTTGCACTTGTTGTATCTAGGAGTGCAATTTCTCTACTTGTGCCCTTATGACACCATCACTATCGTGCACTAGATCATATGTGGTAGCCACATTTGTGATCTGCACTTCCATTGCATTTATCTGATCCTTGAGACTTTTGTGGTGGCAGGCCATTGCAAACAAAAAAGATACAATACTTTTTCCTCCTATGTATTTTTTGAGGTTTCCTTAGGTTTGTTCTTTCCTTATTTTTTAGTCTTCCCCTTTTTCTCTTATTTGTGTTTTTTCTTCCTTATTTCTTAAGATTTTTTTTTCTTTGTCTATTAAGTTGTCTTCATTCTTATCCCCCTTTTTTCCTTCTTACTCGCTGATTTAATTTATCTCTCTTTCTCATCTCTTTTCATTGTTGGTTTTCTTTAATTTGTTCTATTTTTTATGTTTTCTTTGTTTTCACCAATTTATATTTTTCTTTTATTCCTTTATTTTGTTTGCTCTTTGCTTTTTTATTTCTATTCTCTTTACTTTTTCCATATTACTTTACTTCCTTTATTGTGCTTCTTGTCTTCTTTGTTTTACTTTATTCCTTTGGTTTTTCTTTTACTTTTTATTTCTTTTCTTTATTTTTATTGTTGGCTTTTTGTCCTCATTGCTAGTCAGCCCTTCTAACCTTTCCTTGTTTTTATCAAACCGTCCTATGTAGTATGATCTGAAACATCAATTCAAAAAACATTTATCATAGTTTTATACAGAAAATCCCAACAAACAATTATGGACTGTGGAAACCTCTAATTTATAAGTAGAGATACTTCTCCAGAACTATCAATTTCTTCTCTACTTTAAAGAATTATGCTATGTACTTCGCAAGTTAATTTTTGGTGCTCTTCACATGTTGTACATAAAGGTGTCCTAGGTGAGGGAATTATCTTACCAAACTTAGGAACTCACTCACCAACTTAAAAAGTCAATTCTATGTCTATGAAATCGACAACAAGATTGGGTGTCACACTTGCACATGATTTTAAGATGGAATTATTGCAGGTGGGCCAACATTTTTTATGGCTCTCATTTTTTGTTGCTTATACCATGGAGGAACAACAAATACTTATGATCAATATGAATAATTGTTTCCTTTCCCAAAAATCTAATGCTTCCACTATTTACATGCTTGGATCACTTCATATAATTCTTCGACATATGTCGGACATTTTCTAACTTCATCAATGACTGTCTCATTGGGATAGGCAACGGGGTATAAATGTTGATAGTCATCCATTTCTATTTCCACTCATTGTAAATCTGCTAGAGGAAGGAATGGAATTGAATAGAGACAATCGTCAACTCTTTAAATGCCTTCTGTTGCAATTTTGACCAATTTCCTTGACGCTGCCTTTAGTTTCTTGGCTCAAAGGCATTGCTACTTGAGAGAAACCCATAACAAACATGCAATTGGTGTTAACAAGGCCTAAGAGGCTGAGGAAATTTAACAAGGTTCTATGTCATCTACATAAAGATGAAGTTCATATTGTTTTCATTTAATTAGGTATTTAGTTGGATATCTCAGATTGGGACCAAGGGCCTCTATTCTGTCGTTTGTTGGGAGACTTAGCATTGGCCTTATCCCTCTTGGGCTGTGACTTATCAAATTAAAAATTATCTTTGTTAACTTTCTATTTTGATGTTTCTTCAATATTAATAGCATGTACGATGCTCCACTCTATGGTTCCCTTTATTCATGGAATTTACAGAATACTACATCCCAAGACCTTTGAGTGGCAGCTCCATAGATTCTAAGCAAACCAATCCTGCATGTCTTGTACTACAAAACAGGGTCTTGTGTATTTGTGCTTGCTTTGTATGCTATTTGAGATCATTTACAGCAAGAAATAAATCAATCAGTTCCTAGTTTTAGATTGTACATCCTAATCACTGGTTCGAAGGTGATATAACTTCATTAATAATACCTTGCTTTAGCAAATTCTAGATTCTATGCTTGATCCTTGAATGGTCTACAGAATTTTTGATCACGAAGGAAGTTGAGCTACTTGAGGAGGGCAAGGAGGAAAATGCAATCCCAAAAGAGTATAACATTCATAGAGTTTGATCTATTCTTTACCTCCATTATGATCTCAATGCATGGTAAAGATGTAATCAAAATAAGAAACTGGAAGAGAGACTCATAAGGATCTGAAGGCCCTCAGCTATGAGGTGTCACAATTGTGCTTTTTCAGCAAGAACATGATGACCTGAGAAGCAAAAATCTATAAGTTCAGGGACAGTGCGAGAAAACTTGAGTCCCAAATCTGCTCTTTTGACATGCAGCTATTTCTGTCTAGTAATGGGCATATAGAGTTTCCAGAGCAGCATTTTTTGTGTGTGTGATTACAAGAACATTATCTAGCAACATAAAATCTAGGGTATCTTCAAAAGATTATCTGACTATCTAGGGTATCTTACAATCTATTTTGTATGGTGTAACTTTGAGAAAAATTAACAATATTACAGAAAAAGGTATTATTTGAAACAAAAAACACAAGGAACATATCACATCACCTCCACAACAGAAGAAAATTGCACAGAAAATATTGCTTGAGGCAAACTATATTCCACTCTGGTGACCCTAATAGGCTACTACGATAAAAAAAACTAACCATATTTAATCAACAATTTGTTACTCCTAATTGGGAAGACGTATTATGTCCCGTGTTAAAAAAATCATCTTCCAACAGTCATTCCTTGAATACAAGAATCAACATAAACCTTGGTAATGACATACCTGTCATGCATGGACTTATGCCTGCTTATGACGCTATCCAAACAATAACTGACGAATTAATACTCATACTGATTTGGGATGTGCCTATAGCTAACACACCCACATGCTCCAACTATCAATATAATAAAATATAAGATTATTCTTGCTTTCTTGAACAGGACATTTCGACAAGAGGGCTAGATTCTTCATGGTTGATGTTAAGGAAAATTTGTATAATCTCATGCCGTGTCAATAATTTAATTGTTTGCAAGAGTTAATATATCAAGCACTCTCACAGATTCCATCATAGTTATAAAAGTCCTTTCAAGGATAATTGATTAAAGAACCCTAGGAAATGATTCATCCTAAATGTTTGTACTTCTATCACTATTGAAGAAATAAGACATCTCGATGCATTTGAAATGAAATTTAATCAGATCACGTATCACTTTCTACACAGGTGTTGCAGATGATGAATCAACATCTGAGTACAAACTTCACGCTCATGCAAGCTAATGAAAGAGCTTCCAGATGATTGGTCAGTTTACATTCAGCATTAACATTTTTATTCAAAGTGTGTTTACTATCCTATAACACAATGACAGGTCGAAAATGAAACCCATAATAAGTAATTGTAAGATATTCAATAAAAAATTCATGGATACATACAGGCAAGGCAAACAAACCCATTGTGTCCTAAATTGGCAACCAGAAGTACAATGGATAATTTCTCTGACATAAATAATGGTAGAGATCACAAATCTGTACTTATTTAAGTATTAGCAAGGTGGAACTCAACATTCAAAAGTATTCAACAGAAACATGGTTTTTCACTAGCTATGATTTATGACACATTCGACAAAATGTAACACCCAACATTAGCATTTTAGGCAATGCAGATTATGGGTTTAACTCTAGATCACACGAGTCAAAGGCAGCAAAACAATCAATGGTAGATAAGTTCACAGTACATAATGACCAGCAAGCAAATTCTCATTCTTCAAGAAATTGGTGACATGGATATAAATGGTTTTGCAGATCGGTACATTGCATTCATGGAAGTATACAAAATGGAGGCACTTTTAGCCAGAAGGATGATTCCGGGTTTGAGTCTTGACTACAATTATGGGCTAATTTTTGGCAGATCAGAACACTATATTCATGGAAGTATACAACATCGAGGCACTGTTAGGCAGAAGGATGACTCCGGGTCTTGACTACAATTATAGGCTAAATTTTACAATCAGCATCTTCCAACAGATATAAACTCAACTTTTAAATAATCGACCCAGGAAGATATTACACGCCATTTTCAGAAACTGCTAGAGGGGAAAACAAATAAAATGTTCTAGAAAGTGACTGATCTGCTCAGGACATTGTAAATGAGATTGTAATTTCTGTGATCACTAGTATAACAACAACTTACAGGAACAAAAGTTAGTTAAAACATGATTTCTCCTCTTTTTCTTTTGGATTCCAAGCTCGGGAGTCTCAGTGTGAGGTTACAAACCCAGACTTGTTAGGAGCTCTGAGTTCACCGGTCAGCCATGGAGAAATTTTGCAAACCGGGTGACAAGAGACCACGTGATCATGATGACCTGGGGATTAAATCTAATTACAGAAGGAATTACCCCGGTCTAGTGACCACTAAGAGAACAGTAATCTTGCCTCTGCATAACCAGAAAGAGGACTCACCCTATTCCACCCAATGTCTGCTAGAACGTCATCAATCACTTTATTACACCCAGAACTAGTTACTGAAAAATAGCGAGTTTCTTCACCAACTTAAGCCAAGAAAAGTGTCAAAGGATAAGCATCCATCTCAATTATTCAACACCTTTATTTTGGGACTGAACCCACGAGTCATGGTCTGAGAAGCAGAATAGGTCCTGGAAAAGGGGGATCAAATGACTTAACAGAAATAGGTTGAACCCTAATCAAATGAGGATATTTTCTTAAATAATTCTAAATAGTAAATACCACTTGTTTACTTCCAAATGGTTGTATGTTTCAGTTCTTATTGGATGTTATGAATTTATTTTACAAGGATATTCTTCAGTCCACAAATTCAATTTGTGAAAAGAATTATCACCAACTTGACAACTAAATATGGAGGATAATATAAGGGCTAGATACGCTCAAAACAATTGTTGATCTGCCATGTTTTTTGAATTCAAAAACAAAAATTACATATTGCAGAGGACAAAATATGCCAAACATTCTCGGTGTTGACTCCAATATCAATTTTTTTGAAACTGACACAACAGATTGTCAAATCGTAGGCTATTAATTTATAGAAGAGATTGTGCTTTGCACATTTAATATTCCCCAAAATACCAAAATTCAGAAAATTAGCAATAAACAGACCTCGCTAAAATGGCCATTTTAGTGTCCTGAATGCTTACTTCATAGGAAGCGAGTCTTCAAGAGACCGCATTTTGTCCAAAGGTCCTCTGAAAGAGCTTTGAACTTCTTCGCCATCTTCTTCTACAGTTCCATTCTGATCCTCCAAAGCCCAACTGCATTCCCCTATTGAAGAAGTATATGATGGAGGCGATGGATCCTCCATGGATTCCTTTAGACCATAAAAAATATACCCTATATAAACGAAGCCACAATACACATGTACTGGTATACACGAATACTTTGAGGCTATAGCAATGCCATCCTCGTATGGAACTCACTGAAGTAGATTGGTATTTTAAGAGGTATACCACTCGATATATAGGAACGAATCCCATGTAATTTTGATGTAGAACTGTGCAATCATTTTTGTGGGCTCAGCCAAATCCAGAATTTGTACAGTTCAATTCACTCGATAAATGATTATAGACTCCATGGCTTTGAATTCTTATGAATTTGGCACGTGTCTATATGGGTTGGGCTCAATGTGCAAGTTTTGGTTTGTGGGCATGGATAAGTTCAATTGAGCCTATTTATCCAAGATCCGTTACAATTTAATAATGCCAAATGAGAGTCACTGTTTACCGTGGACCCAGGGCCGATATATGAACTCATTAGGATTGTCTAGTTACAATACAGTTTCAGATCCTCTGAGATTTGATTGCACGGCACCGAAAAGGGTAGTGATCTTTCCTGACAATTTTGAACGGATGTATGGTTCTTTTGGGGACCACCTTTGTTTATTCTCGTTCTTTTCCACAGGAATTTGTACGGATAAACTATTCCAACTAGGGATATGTGTAACATGTGAAAGCTTTTTGTTTGACCCTAGGTATTCAGGAAGAAAATAGTTGTCATTGGAGGAATGAGCTATTTTCCACACAATGTACTTACGGTTACAATATGTTCATTGGTCGATTGGAAAATAAGTTAAAATATTGTTTTTTAAAATTAGTATAAATATTTTTATTAAAAAATATTGAGTTGGGGATAACTATTTTTCATATAAAATTGCATTGTGATCATGTTTTATCATGGTGTAATATATATGGTCATTCATATTGTTTAATATTTTTTTGGTATGGAGTTACCACGCATTAGAAAAGTGGGCAAGATGTTATGGATTATGGACAATGTGTCATGTAATAGATGGGATTAAAATCAATGGTGGTAATTGAAAAGTGGTTATTTATTCAGCGGCTTCTTCAACCATCTTTTTATTGCAATATTATGTTAGTTTAGCAATTATGTAATGGAATAATAGCCTTCCATTGGAAATTATAGCATCTAAGTTCTTCAAATGTTTTTTCTCCACTCACAATGAATTTATGGAAGCCAAACGAAAAACCAATGAATGTAAGAGGTAGGAAGAGAGAAGGCTACAAAAAGAAGGAAACATAGAAAATAAGTTTTGCAAGAGTGAGCAAGCTTAATTTGAGTCGGATATGTTTTTGATTAAATCCTAGATTGATATCTATGTTCTATGTATAGTTTTATGAAGCTTAAATAAGATTTTCTTTTAAGGCAAGAAATTATAAAACAATTTAAAACAAGAAATTTGAAAAAAACAAAAAAGCATGCAAGTTGAGTTTTCCAACTTGCACTTTTTTGTAAATGATAACTAAATGATCCATTATGTGCAAGTTGAACCATATAATTTGTTTTTTAACTTGCATATTTTAAACAACCAAACATGTGAAGGTTGAACTACATAGTGCATGTTTCAACCTATATTTTTTTTAATAAATGACAACTAAAATATCCTTCATACAAAACTTTTGTAGGTTGAGTGTTTTTCAACCTACATGTTTTTAATAAACAATAACTAAATAATTGATTAAAATAAATAACTAAACATGTGCAGGTTGAACCATATAGTATGTTTCCACTTGCATGTTTTAAACTACTAAACATGTGAAGGTTGAAATACATGGCGTGTACTTCAACCTACATTTTGTTTAAACAATAATGAAAACTATCCTTAATTATACATCAACAAAATTCATAAATTTTTAAACATGAAAAAAATAAAATAAAGTAGAGGTAAAAGATAATAATTTAAAACTAAAGAATTTTTTTTAATTTTATGATTGATTAAAATAAATAATTAAATATGTCTAAGTTGAACTATATCTAGTGTGTATTTCAACTTATGTGTTTACACAACTAAATATGTGCAAGTTGAACCACATAGTGTGTGCCTCAACTTGCAAATTTTAAAATATGAAGGTTGAACTACACATTGTGTGTCTCAACTTACATGTCGCTACATTTTTTTTAATAATAACTAAACTATCATTTATTCATCAAGAAATTTCTTAATTTTTTAAACAAAAAACTAAAAATGAACTAGAGATAAAGATTTCAAATAGAGAAAATTATCTTTCTTTAATTTTATAATTGAATTAAATAAATAACTAAACATGTTCGGTTGAACTACACATTGTGTGTTTGAACTTGTCAACTAAACATGTGTATGTTGAACGACATAGTGTGTGTTTCAACCTATAGGTTTTAAACAATTAAACATGTGAAAGTTGAACTACACAATATGTGTTTCAACCTACAAGTCACCTAAGAAGGTCATCAATTTCAAAGACATTCAAAATCATCTACTAAACATGTGCAAGTTGAAACACATTGTATTTTTCAACTTGCAATTAGATTCACCAACATTCAATTACACAATATGATGTCTCACATATTCAATTTCATATGGACAATGAGTATTGTTATGTTAATAATACTTAAATCAATATATTTACTAATGAATTCAATTGTCAATAATAGACAAACTATTCAACACCCAAATAAGTATTCAATAGAAACTATCAAAGAATTCAACTATTAAAAAAAGACTTTCCATTGAATCTTATATTTACTATGTACTAATCTAGTTTCAACTCCTAAATAATTGAAAGTCTTATGCTTGTTGTTTCTAGATTGGTAGTAGTAATTCTAATAGTCTTAGACCTACCAATCAATCATCTATATAAGGAAACTTATCTCACATTCCTAAGAAGCATTTCCAAAGTATATAGTATTTTTTCCATAAAACAAGTAGAGATTATCAAATAGTTCAAACACCTTGTTGTTAGGCTAATGTACAAAATTTGTTATAGTATCCTCATCCTGGGCCAAACTTTTTGATGTTCAAGAGTAACAAAAATGTAGATGTGTTATTGTTAATAATTCATTACTAGACCAGTTCCAGGAAGAAGGGCAAGAATGTGGAGAGTGCACCTATCATCCCTGAGGACGACATTGGAAAAAAAAACTAGAAGATTGTCCTTTGAAGAAAAGCTTCAATTCCTTTCCAAGGAATGGTAGGCTATTAAGAGTCTTTTCCTCTTTGGATATTAGTAATTGGTTATGTGTGTGTGTTGGTTGTTGGCCGGTCTTGTGTCTTTTTCTGTGTTTTCTATCAGTCTTCTCTTTTGTTTAAGTTTTTTAGTTTTAAAGTTGTCTCACCGCTTGTGAGACCCTTTTGCTTAGCCTCTATGGTTGTTTTGCAATGGGTTTGGGCCCTTCCCATTTTATCATAATAAAAAAAAATCATTACAAAACAATATGTTTAATATCTCAATTAGTCTAAGCCTAGCCAATAGTAGTTTGCACTGAATGAAGAATAAAAATAAATCTCATTAAATAGTTTCTTTGATGTTATTATAGAGTCAGGATCTACTACTTATAAGCTAATAAGTTATAGTGACTAATTTTACCTATCTAAAGTACTTGTTGGTTCATCCAAAAACAACAACCTTGGCCTCATGGCAATCTCTAAGGAAATTCTCATTCTTCTATCATCTCCACCTCTTATTTCCCTCAAATGTTAGTTTCCTATGGGAGTGTTTGTGTATTCTTGAAGACTGGTTTCGACAAGTGTACTCTCTACTAATGTAAATTTCTCTAACCAAGGCATTTTTTCATCTTGAGTTACGTATGCCTACAAGAAAAGTAAAAACAAAAAAAACCTTTGTAAGCATTAAACATCAAATATCAAAAAATTAGCAAAAAAGAACTCCATTGATGACCCTTGTGAGTATAGTACATCATAATATATACTACTAATGAGTAAGATATGATTAAATCATACTATAATTCTAAGGGAGAGATTTTGTTGTCATCCATTCAACTTGATAGATCTAGACTAAAATGTATCAGCTAACATTCTACTTAATTGATTACTTGAATTGGTGCTACACTAGCATAAAGGAAATTAAATTGGCATGTCCATATCTAACATACTATGTAACCTACATATTCTATGAAACTATTATATATCTCATTTAAATTTTATACTACTTTCTTTATAACTCTATAATGATGCAACATACAAATATAGATAAAAAGGTGGGAATGGTAGCTATACAATGAAATAACACAACTTAGGCACACAAATCTTATATGAGCACAATAATTAACTTGATGTATCATATAGAATCGATTGGTTCTAACTACAAGGGCATATTGAAGAGTATATTTAACAAACACAGTGGGCCCCATGAGATCCACTAAGGTCCAAGGCTCTACATATCTTATCTAAACTTGAATAATGTTTTGAGTTATATTATTATTGATATATTTTGTTACACTCAATTGATATCTTTATCAATTTTCTCCTTCCATAATGTCTCGACAAGATAAAAAGAAATAGAACAAGCATTGTTGTAGACAAGAGAATTAGTCATTTTTACTTGAGTAATTTTTTTATTAATCAAGAGATAACCACCCTCTTAACAAGATAAAAATATAATATGACCAAGAAAGTTTTAGATACCATAAAATTGCTTTTACTCCATGCAATTATAATGAATAATTGTACAACTAAAATAGATATTTGTGTTACTAATGAACTAAGAAAGTTATAATTTGAAAAACATCTTCGAAATAAACTAAACAGGTGTAGGTTGAAATACGTAGTATATTTCAACTTGTAATTTTCTTGACCAACATTCATTTACATAATAATATTTTTTTAAATGCACAAATGCCAACATTTCAAACACATCAAATTATGAATCAACTAATAAGGCCAAAAAAATTAAACACATCTTACAAATCATGAACTAAATATGTGTAGGTTGCAATACACATTATTTTGTCTAACTTGCAATTTTCTTCACCAACATTAAAACTACACAATATTTTCTTTTCCAATGTACACATATCAATATTTCAAAAACAAAATGGGGAGGCTCAGGGAGTTATGGAAAAATATTTATTATGTCAGGCTTCTGCCCATGCGAGAAGGTCAAGGGTTGATATCGTAGTTTGGATGTGTAACTTACGAATAGATTGTAATCTTGGCAAGCTCTGACACAAGTGGAGGTGGTCTTTAAAAGATGGCATTGGAGGCCAAGTCTATTGCTTGCTTAGCTATGATGTGTTTTGAGGACGTCATTATGGACACCCATGTGAGGCTGGTCAACTCTCAATGATAGATGGCCTTTCTGAGCAAAGTCACAAAGCTTAGGTTGAAGAGGATCCTACTTGAGAATGATTTCCTAATGCTCGATGATGTGAAGTTAGTGTTGGGATGTGTATTCTTAGCTACAAAAGAAAGATACATAGTGGACACCAACATACCCTCTTAATTTTTTGTGATGTTGTTGGATCTCCAATTGCCAAAGGATGAGGTTTTACAAATAGCAAGGAATATGGTGAAGCCAGATCTTTTAGGGGGCTCGAGGAGGTTGTGGGGTTTGCTTAGTTGGGAGCTAGCATTCCAAGGCCAAAATAACTAGACTACTCAATGTGTCAGGTGTGGTGGTTAAACTCTACCCCTTTCTACTAGATGTCAAGGGTGTCGACTTGTTGCTTCATCGGACGCAAGCGGTGGGGGTGAGGTTTCTAAGGAAAATGTTGCATCTGGAACCGGTTCAGGATTTTGATTGGGTTGATGATTTCATATATTATATACAGGAGAATGGTGATGAATAAGTTTAAATTATTAAGGTATATCCTTATAGCATATTCCTTTGGCTTTGTGAAATCTTATGTAATGAATTTTGGCAGTGTCGGGTGGGTTTTGTATAGCCTCCATTTTGACTACTGGCTCCTTTTTGGATTGCTGAGAATTAGGACATTGGCTCAAGCTAGACTTTACACAGTTTGTCTGGCCATTGGAGAAGAGGAAAAGCTCTCAAATGTACAAAAAATGTAATATTTTTTTAATATGAATAAATTATACTCTTATGTAGTAAAAAAAATATTTAAAAAACAAAAAATGTAAATCACCTAAGAAGTGTTGCACAAACGATTGTCGTTGCACCAAAATATCAACATGTTAATGCCCGATACAATCGCCAAAGTTAATGAATCCACGAGAGGTAGTTAATCCATGTCATGAACTTGAGCATTGTGTTGCACAACACAAGGATACCAATGGCACACACCTTGCAACAATCCCCCCAACGCAAGCGAGGGGTTTGAACCCGTGAGCCAGGCTTTGATACCAATTGTTGCATAGACGGTTGTTGCACCAAAAGATCGACCTGTTAATGCCCGATACAACTTCCAGAGTTAATGAATCCACGGGAGGCGGTTAATCCATGTCACGAACTTGAGCAATGCACTACACAACACAAGGAGACTAAGAGCACAGACCTTGCAACAAGAAGGTCATAAATTTGAAAGATGTCTTACAAATCATGAACTCAACACATGCATATTGAAATACATATTATGTTTTTCAACGTATATTTAGCTTCAATAATTCTAACATTAGAAAGACAACATATAACAAATGAATTAAAAATAACAAATCGTGAGTTCTACATAGTAAAAGAATCAATAATTCATTACATTCTATATAGGATGGGAAGAAGAAAAATATGAGAGTTTCTTATCAACCTTACAATCCAAGATATAAGAAATGAAAAAAACATCATTTATGATCTTATGATTTAGAATGGATAATGATTCATTTTGAAGATAATAATGTGGCTAACCTTGGTGCAATAATCCCTCTTCGTAGATTTAACACCTTCTTAGTGAGTGAAACTTTTCTTGATAGTGCACAAACTAAGTTTTTTCTACAACAATCATGAAGTAAATGAAACTACCAATTATAAGGACCTTACAATAAAGATGTACTCATAGTTTGAAACCAACGGCATAAATATATTTTATACACATTTAAGTTTTTCCATATTTGATTCTAACAATAGGATAGTGTTGTTGCAACTATTGGCATAGGAACAAACCTCCCACAAAAAGAGTACAAAGGTTTCAAAAAAATGAGTTAGTCAATGTCATATGATTATTAAGGTGATATATGGGAGACCTAATATGACACTCCACATATACAATGATATGTTTCATTGTGACCCTAATGGTGAGATTTCCTCAATAGTGAGATTTACCATGGACTAAGTGATATGAGAAATGAGCCCTAAGCTCAATATGCTCCAAATTTGTCAACAAACAATAAAAATTACATCAATTCCCTTTTTCTAATGAGTGTGTCTGTGGACATAATTTTGGATAAAAACATAATGAATCCTATTTCAGTGGGAATGTTAAATAAGAGATATGAATTCTTAACAATAAAGGATATTATGAATTCTTGGAAAGGGGTATGTTCTATGCACTCTCAAAAACATGTAGATGATGCCACCAATATCCTCTTGTGGTATATAGAGGAAATGAACAATTTTTTATTTTCAATGGTCACATGGAAGAAATACTCATTTTATTACATGGATTCAAACCCCTTGGATTCTTTGCTCATCTCAAAAGATTCAACATTTGCAGCAACAAATATGGGGTAAATTTTGAAATTGAAGAGATTTTTTTCATACTTTGTATTTATACCTATGTGCTCACATTTTGTAGATATTAATGATTATTGTAACATGTTATTTCTATAATACCAATTATACTATTTACTTCCTTTGTATGAGAAATAAGTTGGGATGCCTATTTCATGTGTTGTGACATCACATAGCAAGGTTGAAGACATACATGGGTGGTTGATAGAGGTGTGGGAATAGGAAAAAACTGCCTGAAATGATTGAAAATTCAATGTATTTATGATTGATGATGCCAATACTAAATTCAAGTCCTATAGTAATTTTAGTTTCTTGGATTTTCTTTCTCATGTTCAAGTACAAAACTTATCCAAATAAATTAAACTTTTTATAGGGATTGATAAATGTGTGATTATAAATGATACATTTGTGGTTGGAGGGATCTAACTAAACACTATGAATGATGTCACACCTCAACAACTCATCCAAATGGGGTCAATAGTTCTACATATCCCAATCTATGCAAGTTCTTAAGGACTCAAGTGACTTCTTGAAATCCTTCTTCTTGAAATCCTTCTTGGACATGCTATCATAAACTGACAAGAAAATACATGCTTATGCACGATATGTTATGAGGTTCTTGAGGGATCTCCAAGAATCTAGTATTTTGACATTTTATTTTATTTTAAATTACAATGCAGCTACGACCAATAATACCTAAATGCAACCATGGTTTAGTACAAATAGGGATCATGTTCGTCACAGTTCACATCATTAGCAAGTTATCCTAGAAGACTTGAACAACTTAGTGGAATCCTATGAAATATTTGCATTCCCCAACAACAATAATTTAAAGAGGAGAGAAGTAATAATCATGACTGTTAGATAAATCAATTGTAGATGAGAGTGAAATAATTTCTTGTAATGTGGGTGAGTGTGAATATTACATATCAGATAATATTTTTAAGAACCATTTCATATTTTTTCACAAATTTTAACTTTCATTATTTTTTATTTTTGATGCAAGAAGTATCACAATCTCCACTAAAAAATCCTCATCATTGATTGTATTTCATAAAATATATATTCTTCAAAGGTATAGCTATGAATATTTATTTCAATGTTGTAGCATTAGTTGCAACTTTAGAATTTTTAATTTGACCTAAATCTTATTCAACTATATAATTTAGTGTTAGGAATAGGATGTTGTACATCTTGCATAAGAAATAATTATTTTAATTAGGTAAAATAAATATTTATTTGTGGTGCATATTTAAGTGATGTGTTTAGGCGCATTAAATATTTATTTGGGTCCACTTGTAAAGTTGTATGCAACATTGGTTAGATATTTTATGTGTGGGTTGCACATGGGAAAAATATTTAATATTGAGAAACTTAGTTCCAAAAGGTAAATGTGGGGTCAATGGTTTTGTGTACTCATGGTTTAGAGATATGTGGATTTACCTTACCACTTATTTATTTTGTGTGAGATTAATTCTATAAAAGAAAACACATGTTTAGTGGTTAAGTTTGGTTGGTTGGTTAGTTGGCTACTTGTTTGTTTGGCTTGGTTGACATTGTATTGAGCTCTATTTTGAATAGTGCATATGTGAAGCATGACATGAGATGTGTTGATACATGACTGGACATATGGAGCATACATCTAGGAGGAACATGATGTTTCATAAGTATTCACAAAGTCTTTGTAAGTGTATTGTAATATTTTAATTGTTAAATAATACATTGAGTGTGGATGCTTTTGGAGGCTAGGTTTTTTCTAAGGTATATCTTGTGTCATCTTGTGAAATATCTTTGATCTTTGCATTATGGTTATTCTATAAGCTTATATGCAAGATTTTCTCTCTTGGAGCTATGTAGGAAATGGTTTGATCAACTTATACTATTTTCCAAATTCCTAACATTTAATATTTGTTTTATGTATGTTAATAATTTGACAAATGGTTTAGATTTTGTAGTGGAAAGTGTTGATGGTGGTTTTAGCACAACCAACTCCGAGTAATGATAAATCACTACTCTTCTTGAAAAGTAGGAATTCCTACTCCAAGGTTATTTTATAGTCAAGTCTTGATTGTGGTGGATAACTTAGTGGTCTTTGTGATCAATTTAACAAGGAGCCCTTACTAATAACCTAGATTTCTAGAATGTATAATCTCATATCCAATAAAAAATAACACATATTTAAATATTTTAAAGCGTAGATCTATTCTTGAACATATCCTTCAAAACTTTATCCCACTCAAATATATGATTATTTCATCAAACACATGACAAATTTTGTAGATCTACAATATTCACTTGTTCTCAAATATTTAAAAGTTATTATAAACTATCTGATTAAAGAAATATCAAAATTGTTAGGATTTGGTGTTATACACCATTGCATAAAATGATATATTATAATGTTGTAATTAAATAATTATTTAGTGTGGTGCACCTAAGAGGTGTGTTTAGCCACATTAGATAACTATTTGGGCTCACTTGTAAATTTGTATTGTAACATTGGGTTAATTATTTTATGTGTGGAAGACATAGGATAATAATTCAATATTTGCGGAAAGTATTTAATAATGTGTAAACTTAGTACCCAATATTAATGAGGGGTAAATGGGTTTATGTTCACATGGTTTTATGGCACGTGACTTTATCTTACCACTTGGTTGTATTTGTGTGAGCTTGTATCTATAAAAGAAAACACATGATTAGTGGTTAAGGTTTCTTAGGTGAGTGGGTTGTCATATTATTGAGTCTTTCTAAGGAGTACATATGTGAAGCATGGCATGGGATGTGTAGATTCATGCTTGTACACATGGAGAATGCATTAGAGAGACTTGATGTTTCAAAAGCATTAATTGTAACTCTATAAGTGCATGTATTATTTTATTGTTGAATAATAGATGGAGTATGGATTCCTTTGGAGGCTAGGTTTTTCCCTCTTGAGGGTAGCACACTAGTGCAACTTCATAAGGCTCAAATTTTTATAAACTTTCACTAAGAGGGATGAATTTTCTTTAATAAAATATGATAATAGG